>JAPYYV010001424.1:0-24383 GCA_030522625.1 Copidosoma aretas | reverse complement strand
TATTCATGCACGTATGGCACCACTGCTACACTTTTTTCCGGTATACGAGCCTGTCTTACAACATAGGCTGATATGTTCAAGAAAAGTCAAGCCGTACTAACCTGGAAGTCTCGTGCGGTATGTACCGATTCTTCACAACTGAAGGAAAATAATAGAATTAATCATAGTAAGCACTAAGTTAAAATTTTTTTATTATGCTACATAAATTATTTCAACACTTGATATTAATATCATAACCATTTGTTTCTTTTCTCAGTATAATATTAACTACTTTTTATTCACGGAAAAACATTTATGAATAGTTCACTTTGATCATATTTACATTACACTATATTAACTCTTTCTTTTGTCGTTTACCAAAAAAAATTGGTTGACGCAGGCCTTCAAGGTTTAAACAGGTTATGCAGGTCTTTCACTGCGTAGAGAAGGAGTATTGCGTCTTGTAGATGGCGCCAACGTATATAAGAAGGAAAAACTAGTTAATATTCATTTGGTTCCAGAAGCAATTTTTAGTAGGCCTAGTTTCATTATTTAGTTTTGATTGGAAACAACAATGAAATTATCTGACACAACTTAATATTTATTACGAAAATTTAAATAATATTTTTGTACATTATTTACGTATACTAGAATAATGCGGCAAGGATTTCGGTTGTAATATCTCGAGCACATTTTCTACATGGACTATTCAATCAATTACAATTACCTCGTCCATTGGTACTGGCAAACTACAAAAAATAAATGATTATTTACTGGATATAGCTATACATACTTAAAAGTATTGTTTACGTTAGTTAAAATTATTACTTTAAATCTGGCATCAAATGTGGTGGCAGCCAACTTGCGATAGGTGCTCGACACATAGGGCATGGTATTCCATTCGCGCTCCTATTATTGTACAACACGTCCAGACACTTTTGGCAAGCACGATGTTTCCAGGGTCTTATTATAAGGACCTGCCTGTGAGTATAACAGCAAACGCATCCTGCAGAGAATTATTAGTTATGTTATATATTTTGTCCGACATCCATACCGAGACACATTTTATCGTAAGCCATCACCAAAAATACTCGTAGAAACGTGATTTCGAGTATAGTTTTTCTTCGAGTACAAACATTCAACACATAATAAAAAATATTAATGATATATAAATAATATAAATAATACGTAGTTTAGAGGATTATAAAGCAATGCTTTCAGTACAATAATTGAATATAATTGTTTGAATGTTAAATACTGTACAAGAAATCAGCATTTCTATACATAATCAACCACGCTCAAGATAAACTTACTTCCTGTTTTTCCACCTCTTCTTCTCTTTTTCTTTCGTCCAACCTGATTCATATCTGCAAAGTATTAAAATCATTAATTATTCCAATCATCAATTTTATTGATATATTTTTATACATAGTATATGTCATAATACAATAAATATCATTTAAGGGTTGTGCTTCAGTCTGATTTATATACTGCTGTTGGTTATCTTCTTGTGACTCGCCATTTTGAGATTGCCCTTCAAATATCCGTAGCAATGGGCTGAACAGAACACCACAAATAACCACATTCTGTCGCCTTGATTCAGGACTAATCATAAAATTGAAGTTTTCTTCTGCTTCCTCCGATTCTGACGTATCGTGACGATCGCTAACATGTATGCGACTTATCTCGAAAGGCATTGCTTCGTCATTATCGACATAAAAAAGATCATGATTTTTTTAAATACATTGTACTTCTTAACAATACAGTAACAATATAAAAACAATTTATGCATGAAGGTTTACGGGTTTAATTAGCCTTCATTATTATTTTCATTTATTCCAATATTTCAAAGACATACTCTTTAGAGTAAAAACGTTTGATTTGATGAAGATCCTTTTTGGAATTGTAGTATTTGCATTTTTCTCAATATACACATTAGGTCACATTACATAAGATCGAGTATTTATGCACTGAGAATATTTTGGGTCATCTACCGTCCTAGCATGTGCATTCACCGCACAAAATGCACTTGTAACATGAAACTGCTCCCTCTATCACTGGGGCAGCAGCCGCTCCAGTCTAGGAGACATCTCGCTCCACATTTTTTAAAAATTTTCTTGGATATTATAGTGCTATACGTCCGGGTACACGATGTGTCCACTACTCAGAGCCCTTAACACATGGGAAAAGAAATGAAAGAAGGATGGTATAGGGTACGGGGGTAAATTGAGCAATTATTACTGCGAGAAGGTCGCCCAGTCTTTTCCAGGATCATTGCAGTGATAAAGCACGAGTGAAAAATCACAGAGATGCTTGCTCGAAACATTCGTTCTGACATGAAATAGAACCGCGGTCTCCCACGTGCCGACCCACACAGCCTATAGCCGACTGAGCCACTGCGAGCTGCAATGCTCCACAGTTGTGCGATACTAATACTAGCATTGTAGGGTATCCTACACTTTACTCAACGGTGTAGCAGAAGCTGTATTTGTTAGTGTAACGTGCAACTCGTGCACCAGAAATCACATCAACACAAGAGAGAACGTTATGGTGCTTGCATGAAGAGAAAGTTTCCAAACAACAACGCCTGATGCATCTCGTTTTATAAGGCGTCTAGTAATGAATATGACTAACAAATTTTAGTGACAAACTGAAGCTCTGCTTCTTTAAAAAAAGCTACGATATGTCATACATATAAATATTTAAGATAACGGCTCTACACATGCTGGTGTATCAAATAAAAAAATTCGTACACAAAATGTCTTTGTCGGTGGTTTTTACACACATGCCAAATCCCCGCTTCCGTAAAGATTAACCAGTTTAAAGAGTGAATATGGTTTCAATCTCATATACCAATACTAGTTATCAAATTTCAGATTTGTAACTATAACAGAAGCTGAGCTATGAAATATTGGTGAAAATCACCGACAAAGCCATTTATCGAAGAAGGCAAAAAATACAAAATTCTAGTTAGCTAGTATTAAGAAAGATCCAGTTCATCACAAGTGTGTGCAAATTATTGGATATAATAAAACAAACTTTACAGACTTAAGCTCATAAAATCATTTAGAAACAATAACATTTCAGTTTTACTTTCCATTTTCATGCAAAGAGCCTTACATAGTCGTATTCACTTAAACCTTATATCTCGGCTTCTAAAATAGCTAAAAAGCATAAATTTTGCAAATGACCATAGCTTGACAATATACATTGGGATATCAAAATATTGACGTGAGGTGAAGTTTGGGTATCAACTATGAGCGAAAATTACTGATCCGGCGAAACATATACAGATTTCATAGCAGTAACTACCACATTACACGAGTTGCTGTTGCACCTTCCGTCGAGCTCAACTTATGCACAGTAAGACTTGGGCAGCTGCTGTCTCAGTCCAGTACACCTAACTCATCACTTGTATGCGTCTACTGCCCCAGTATAGGTAAGGTAACAGCTACCCTAACAGTTGTGCTAATAGTTCTCCAAAATTTTCTCACTGTGCCAAAACAAATTCATTACTGCTGACTTGTGAGCTTTTGCAGGGTACCATATTTCAGGAGCCGTCCGGTGTAACTTTTTCATCTTCGACATCAGGATTTGGACAAACAAATTTACATCTGAAAGGCATTTCGTGACATTTTGAAAACAAAAAGTGGTTTGCCGAGATCATGATGTCGAAGCTGAGTAAGTTACACAGTACGGCCCGAGGGAGAATTTAGCATAAACCTGCATTTATTGGTTATGGTTGACACCATCCGATTCGTGACTGTCGCGTTTTTATCTATCCATTAACGTATGCTTACTACTCAGACCGCCGACCCACCTGTCAACTTATCAAGGTACAATTACAACATTACCTTCACCATTTCCTTCATTAATCCTTACTCGGCTTTCATCATCACTTTCTTGATTTGCATCGTTAACATATCGTAGATGTTCTTCCACATCAATTTGATCTTCATGTTCAATAAAAATTCGCCTACTATTATTTAACTCTGGAGACAATGGCGGATGAATCTCTGGATTTTCTTCAATTTCTAAAATGACAAGTTGTAAATTTATTAAAAAATTATAGTCCGTAAACATTAGTACTAACGAAAAAATGAGAATAAAATAATACATATGAAGATGATTTTAACATTACTTACGATTGAAATCAAAAGTAATATTTTGTATATACAAACAAAATATTTTGAGCGCGAAAAAATAATTTGGTCACTCAAGTACATTATTACAAACGCTGGGTCTATTGGCACCAAATCCACGTAAATACGTGGATATTATACTGTACAGAAAAAAACACCTCGATGTGTGTGTGTGTGTGTGTGTGTGTGTGTGTGTGTGTGTGTGTGAATAGTATTATAGTTATTGACATTGGTTTACGTAGATATAATAATTCCTATATCCACGTGTACGTGTATATTAAAACCAAATATCAACGTATTTACGTGGATTTGGTGCAAATTACAAAGACACTAACTACGTATTGAAAAGGTTAGACATAAATTTTTTCTTTCTTCACAGGAGTACTAATTTATAATTAAGAGCGCCTTATAGTTTTGAAGTTGGTGCTGAAATACATCATACCGTGTGTATATTATTAAAGAAATTGTGTCGTCACACGTGAATTGAATGTACTTTATCGCCACCAATTTTCGTTTCTGTAGAAAAAGATCTAATACACGATTAATAAGACCACATGTATTAGATATTATTTTCTCATGCGAACAGGTCATTACAACAAGAGTGAGATAATTACAATAATTATGACTTTTATTGCATGCACGATATTAGGAATATATTCAAATTATAATTCTAATCGTTCTCTCTACAGGACGTTTTAAAGCAAGCTTTATTGGTTAAAAAACAAGTTCTACAATGATTAATACAAATAGAACTCATAAACGTACGATTTTTGTCGTCATCACTAGAATAGATGGTCAATCCAGCTCGTCGTTGAAGAATAATATTTCGGTGGAGGCACCGATATTGTACTTCTCCATTCGCTTCTTCTTCACTATTTTCTAAATGAGTTCAGAAAAAAACATCAGAAGATTAACAAAAAAAGCACATAATTACGATTACGAAAACGTGCAGCCAACTTACGGGTTTCCTCTTCGTCGCTATAGTGGATAATACCTACAGCGCGTCTCCATCTTCCCAAGTTTTGCGGTCCATGAACGGAGGGATTGGCTTCTTCCTCATGATGTTCGTTTTCGCTGTTATCTAAGCAAATGAAGAATTAGACATTTATTCATTAACAAAAAAAGGCTTGTACACAGTACAAAATTAGCTTAACAATGCCACAATTATTATTCGCTATGTGCATCTGAAGGGAGGGGGTAGCTGAAACAACGCCAGGGTAAGTAACGACTGCCAATGTAAACACAACTAACAAGGCCGACTATAGCTATATATATATATATATATATATATATATATATATGTATATATATTATCGACAGCATCCAACAAATAACTTAAACACACCGAGAGTTTTCACTAAAAATTTTATCGAAACTTCTTTACGGTTTTTTAATTCAGAATTCTGTAATATCTATTATGTGATAGAACCGTTCGTTAAACGCTGTAGATTTCATTACTATCTTTTATTTACCTGTCAATTCCCATTAGACACAACGTTAAATTGGGGAGGGGGGGGGGGGGCTCGATTTCGTCAGTTTGGTCGCAAAACTGTTGCATTTTATGTGTCGCTACCATCTGTGCACATAGCGAATACGGTAGCAATGATTTTCTTAATAACAGCTGTTTTATATCTTTTAAACAATCGTTTAACATTTATTGGTTCCAATTCGTCACTGACCATCTCTATACTTTACATATGTAAGCCTTATTTGTAACCAAGAAAAAATATTGATCACAATAACGATATCAAGTCAAATTATTACTGAGAGAAATCGTACCACTGGCGTCACTGGAATCTACTATTGCGAGTATACGTTGTCGACCTGCAGCTATCAATGGCCGTTCGACAACAGGGTGACGCAGATCCTGAGCGTTTTGCCTACGTCCAAGTGGCACTTCGTCGACTACATTGTTTTCCTCCATAGCAGGGATGTAATAACGGTTTCGTCCATTAACACCGCCATTACGCAAAACAATCCCTCCATGACCATTTTGACCACCACGGCCGTTGGGATAACCGCGGCCACCACGACCACGTCCACGGACAGGCTGACCACGTCCACGGCCAGGCTTACCACGTCCACGGCCAGGCCGACCACGTCCACGGCCAGGCCGACCTCTGAAACGACGATCGCTAACTCTGTCGATTAAAGGTATATCTTGATCCGGTTCTCGCGGTCCTTCATTATTTACTATGTGCCTTAGAACGTTGACTCTTTCTTGATTGTGATTCCGGTTATCATTTTCAAATACACCACCTGGGATGATAAAAACATTTGACATGATGGATGATCATAATCATTAGGCAACACATTTTCATATCAATTTTTTTTTTAACAGCGTAGTATTATATTAGAAACATAATTTTTTTTACCTTCTCCGGGATCTGGTAATAACACTCGACGTAGAAATTTCACATACCGCGCACCATCCATCTCCTCCTGATGGTTGTCATTGGGTACTGCAACTCGATGATACTTTAGTTCTGGAAAAAAATATTCATATGTATATTTATTTACATATTTATATTCGATTTATGGTGCGTTAATGCAATCTGGTGTGTTACTTACGCATATCTGGTCCATATAAAAGTCTTCTCTGAAGCATCACTGTGTTTAGGAAATCTTGTACACTCAATCTACGAAGAAAATTCAAGTATTTATACAGTTTGAACAATTAGTATTATTCTTTTATGCAACATTTGAGTTCACTGCTCTAACCTTCGTGCATCGACCTCTACTTGAAGCGCGGTCAAATCACGGTCATGTTGAATTTCTACTAGGCGCCTTCGAATCCTTCGATCAGTTCCATTCAATACCCTTTGATATTTTATGTCATAATCTACCATTATTTCGACAAGCTTATCTACAATTTTACATAATTTATAAAGTTGTCGGCACCCTTCACGTGGTTTATCACCCTTACATAGCACATATTTTGAATATTTTATAATAAATGTTTATTGAAAGTTATAAGAAGTGTCATTTAACCTGACTATACTATAGATAGTGCTGAATATCATGCGTTTTTTTTTAAATTTCGGTCTTAAATTCTTCACATACGGAAGCTTAAAAAAAAATTCAATAAATTACCTTAATCTTTTTCAATTTACATCTGATTTTTAATTTTTTGGGCTCGTTTGCTTCCTTGAACGAATCCATTGGGAGTCATCACGGAATAAATTGCAAAAAGTTGGATAGGTTTCGTAGAATATTCAATTGTTCACTTATTTTCCGTATTTCTGTACAAACAACTGAATTTTCTGGGAAACCTATCCAAGTTTTTGCAATTTTTTCCGTGGCATCTCCCAATGGATTCGTTCGAGGAAGAGAATGAACCCAAAAATTTAAAAATTAGATGTACATTGAAAAAAAATAAGGTGATTTATTGAATTTTTTTTAACCTTCGGTAGGTGAAGAATTTAACAACAAACTTTTATGAAACAAATTGCCTCATACTAAGCACTATATTATAGTTAGCCAAAGTGACACTTCTCGAAACTTTAAATAAACATTTATGATAAAATTTACTGTATAATTGTAACTTTTTGTCCCTTGATAATATAATTGTCAGGTTAACTTTTTCATCTTGTAGGGCGTAGAAATTAAGAATATGTTTCAATATTATCTATTTCTACGCCCTATAAGATCAAAAAGTTAACCTAACAATTTACGATAAAATATTCAAAATATGTGCGATATAGGGGTGATGAGCCATATTAATACGATTTTATTCAGCATTATTTTTTTACTCATATCGAAGAAATCAAAGAGTTCAGGATGATCATGAAAAATTTTATGTATCAATTTGTGAAACCACTCGCAAATATTATTTGTTCTGATTGGCAACAAGAACACTGAAAATACTTGACGAAGTGGCAGCCAAGTTTGGCGCAAGTATGCAATAAATCTCTCCACACGCGGATCATCTACTTCATCTGCCATTCTTGTCAGTATTGTCACACCTTTACGCATCAATTTAGCGGGTAGATGAGGCAACGCCATCGCGGTCTCCAAAATATCGACGTATTCCCCATCTGGTATTTGCAGCTTCTGACACCAATATTTGATCAGGGACTGCAAAGATATTTAAAGGTACATTTTTAAGTTATAATACTAAGTACAAACCCTAACATAAACAAACTAGTACTATATCCACAGTCTTTTAAATGGTATGTAAATTGTAGGGTTTTTAGATTCATTACAGAATGCAACCCAATGTTATATTTATCTATTAAATATTAAGTGAATATGGCTTGGAAAATTGGGTGTAAAACAAAGTGGTCCCAAGAAAAAATTATATACGTCTTAAGATAGTCCATCACCTTAAGGCCTGTCTACAATGTATCGTATGTTAGTCTACTCAAAATGTGCATTAAGTTGTTAAGTTAAAATTTTAAAAAGCCTCATAATTGCGTTCTACTGCGATATGACAAAAAAGTCGGTCAGCTGTAAAAAAAAAATACATGTACAGTTGCTCTGTTACCGACGATCATGTATGCAGCAGACAAGTTACATGTCACATATTCAACGAGTGATTATTTTTGTATTAAATCTGGTAACCCCACAATTTTAAAATTTTATACAATAGTACGAATTATAGAGTTTCATTTGTTACATTTTTCATAATTTTCTAAGGTACTTAAGTAATTCTATTTGACTGTATTCTAGAATCTCCATTATAACCTACGTTGAAATTTCAAACTAGTAGATTTATTATCTCAAGAACAAGCACGGTAAAAATATTTTCTTATGTTATTCTGAAACAGAAGATTTTAATAATGACATACATTTTCATACGGTGAGCCGTACATAAAAAGTGGTGAGTGATAGACTACCTTAATTAACACACCCGTAAAAATTTTGGAATTTTACAAAATTACATAAGCTCACATCAACACAACAGTAAAATAGTAAATATTTTAAAAAAGTTATTAAAATAAATTAATAAAAAAAATAAAAAAATAATATAATTTGAAATGTACGATTACATAAAACAATGAACGTTATTGACGAGTTCTCAGTTCACTTCAGTATATATAACCTGTCGAGATGTTCTTATAAAACACAAAAGCTCATACAAATACAAGCATTAGGGATTATTTTAAAACATTAAATACATATTTGCACATGAAAATCAATAAGACTATGTTTCAAAAAATTAATTTACAAAATTGGATCTATTAAAAAAAGACATTTCTCGTTGCAACAATATCCGAAAACAAAAGTTTTTCACCTTCTTAATTAAATTGTACCATTTGTTTCAGTTTTATTGAATATTAGGTTGTTTCATCAGTATTAAACAAATTTTGCTTACTTGTTTTAAATGAAACAAACATCCAGAAACGCGAGCGTTCGGGAATTTGGCACGGATGGCATTTATAGCTGATTTTTCAAAATCAAGCATAGCACTTGTAACGTTATTTGCCATTTCAGGAATCAGTTCCAAAATTTTGTCCCAAATTGCCTTATACAATTTTTCCGTTCTGCGACTACATAGTACAAAAATCGCGGGAAAACCCTATGAAAAAGAAAAATATTATGATTTCGTTCATTATTACTATTACAAATAATTGACTGAGTGTTACCTGATGAAGTTTCCGTATGTGAATGACGTACAACTGCGTAATATCGCTGGGACGCAAAGGAATTACCTGCCGAAAACATAAGATGTATTTCTGTTATTAGCATTTAACATTTTTATTTTATTTTCATTTACTTGGAATGTTCCATCCGTAAATATTTGCGAACATTGTCGCAACGGCTCTATCATAGAAGGATGGATAAAAATAGCTGCTGAACCGCCATCGTCAGATGTAGCCATTCCTCGAAATATTTCTCGTAGAGGCGGATAATTTCTTAGGCTTTGGTCTAATTCACTCAGAGTGTTTGGTGTAGCAGGGCGAGCACGCATATTTTCTTCTGTAACAAATTTATTTCACAATGCTGTAAGTCTTAGGCCGCGGTCACACGTGCGCGGAATAGAACCCTGCCGAATCAGAATAGCCCAACAGACATCGTGAGAGTGAAAAAGAGGTTTCGTTTCTGCTGACGAATAGAACCTCTCTCTCACACTCACGGTGTCTTATGGGATATTCTGAATCCGCAGGCTTCTATTCCGCGCACGTGGGACCGCGGCCTTAGGTTGTGCTCTACGGGGCGCTAAAGGAGGGAGGGGGATAAATCGAAGCTGGAACGGCCGGGTGCATTGTCCAATTCCTGACCGAGTGTCCATGTATAAACACATTTTTAAACATAGGCTGTACATGTAGGCAGTGTATAGGTACACCCAACCACATAAATATAATATATAGCGTAAGCTGTCTTCATGTCAGCCAATCAGCAAAGCAGCCGACGTGGCTCCAGCAGATGGTGTATACATGAAATCGACTCACTTTCCTGGTGACGGTGTAGTCACACAGGATAAGCTGCAAATGCGTGCGTCACGCAAAGCAGTAGTTAGCTCTGCGCGGAACAGGTTATGTGTCACCTAGACGTATTCATTCTTGACCAGGAACCTAAGAAACCAACTACAGCGTCTGCAAGTCAGTACCAGGTAATGTACGGAGCAGCTCATCTTTACTGGTAACACCATTACCAAGAAAATAAGTCTATTTCATGTATGTATGAAGACACCTTATGCTATATACATATTATACCTATATATGTACAGCCTGTGTTTACAGAAGTATGTACCTTGATTTCTCAGGTTCCAAACTACCGGTGCCTGAGAAATCAAGGTAACGTACATCTGTTGCACACATTTTTAAACATAGGCTGTACATATGTAGGTATAATAATATATAGCATAAGGTGTCTTAATACATACATGAAATAGACTCATTTTCTTGAAAATGGTGTTGGTACAAAAGATGAGCTGCTCCGTACAGAAGTACTGACTTGCAGACGCTGGAGTGGGTTTCGTAGGTTCCTGGTCATGAATGAATCCGTCTACACGGAGAGAAGTGTTAAGCCCGTCGTAGCATGATGCCCTCTCTGATGTAAGAGAGACGCAGTATCACGGCTGCGTGTACTGCTCGGCATACTTACTGGGAGAGCATGCATCGGCACTTCGTACAAATCGTACAGTGTGATCATCACTGCCGGCGCGAAGCTGCCCTTTGTTGTCATTGGTTCTAGACGTGCCGAACATGCTCTCCCAGACTGCCAAGCAGTACACTAAGCCCTGATACATTGTCCCTCTTGACAGAGGGCGCGTGACGCTGCGACGGGCTGTACACTTCTCTCCATGTAGGTGACACATAACCTGTTCCGCGCAGAGCTAACTACTGCTTTGCGTGACGCGCGCATTTGCAGCTTATCCTGTGTGACTACACCGTCACCAGGAAAGTGAGTCGATTTTATGTATACACCATCTGCTGGAGCCACGTCGGCTGCTTTGCTGATTGGCTGACATGAGGACACCTTACACTATGTATTATATTTATATGGTTGGGTGTACCTATACACTACCTATGCATACAGCCCATGTTTACAAATCTGTATGCGCGTGCAACAGAAGTAAGTTACCTTGATTTCTCAGGTACCGGATATTTGTTGCCTGACTATGAGGCTATTCATAATCGTACGACACTCGGGTTATTGTGAACGTTCACAATGACAACATAAGTAGTATCGCGCGATTATGAATAGCCTCTTTCCAGAGTACACCACGCCAACTATACAGGTGCAAAATTGAGACCCCGAGTTATTGAGGGAAAACATTTTTCTGTGAAGGCGACTACACGTTTCGTGTTCATATAGTCAATGACGTCGTCAAACCTTGTCACCATGCCCACTTACTGTCTCTTAACACGTCATTTTTGGAAACGTTCTTTGGTCGCGGTTACATAGCTGCGGAAGTACCCTCCGGAAAGTCATAACGGAACCATTAAGCCCACGAGAGTGAGAGACAGAGATCAGCGGATTTACTCTTTCGTGACGTTCCGGATGGTACTTCCACAGCCATGTAACCGTGGCCTTACGTGGCTGCGGAAGTTGCTCGCGGAACGTCACTACGGAAGAGTAAATCTTCTGATCTCTCTTTAAATCTCGTCTTCGTGGGCCGAATGGATCCGCCGTGACGTCCCGGAGGATACTTCCGCAGCCATTTCACTACGGCTTCACACATTTAAAAAATAACTGTACAATACGTGATAGTTATTGGTGAAGCATCGCTGACCGGCTTAATAACACAGCGTGTGATTAAAAAATTTATATTGCAATATAGCGACTTTTTAAAAAAATTTTAGAAACAAAAAAAATTTCCAACACAATAACCCGATTACACAATGCAAGGTCTACATGGAAATATATAACGTAATAATAAGTGTTTATCTTGCGACATTTTGACGAAAAAAAACGTTTACATTGCGTCTTTGTTTCGAAAATGCAAATGCGTGTACGTAGGTGTCCAGTATTCTTATTTTTTACAAACCTGACGTTCTTCCATTGGTCGAAGTCTTTCATTCACGTTTAACTCATGATAGCGTGCTCTAGGTGGCATCTGCATCTGGGGCCGCCCATTGTGTTGTTCTTGTGGCCGTCGACCTACCAGAATCTCCTCTTGCCTTCGCTGTCCAAGTAGCCGCTGTGCCCGTAGCTGCTGCATGACAGCAATCTACGACAACATATACCAAATCGCGAATACGTAAAAAATGTACCGTTTTCTCAGCACTTACAACGCTTTCACAAGAACAAGTCACTCGCGAAATCTCTTAAAACGAAACAGAACATTTGTACTTACATTACTATTGAAAAATTTGTCACTTTACGTTTAAGTACTCAAACTACTTACTGCAACATAAAAGTCCAAAGGCTCGTGAAAAACGAAGCATACAAAGAGGAGTAAAAAACAAAAAAATGTCTTTATCACGGTGGTACGTGAGGTATGATACTAATTATATTCTGCACGTGCCAACAAAAATTTGTCAACTAGATTGATATACTTTGCAGGCAAACAAGTAGTAACAAGAAATCTGTGACGCCACTCATCTTACACTTAACCCGCCGCGCGATTCACGGAACAAACAACATCTATAGGTATACGTATACGTAGAAAGGGAAGCATATAAGTAGCTATGGGGTAAAGGGACTCTGCGCTCATTGGCTCCGCCATTTACTGTACTACATAATATCGTCCAATCATGTACTTGTAACGTACTTCTATGTGAGATTCATGTGAGTTTCAGCTGCACCTACAACTTTTTCGTGATCGGCGGCCGTGTAAAGCCCGACGTATAAGATAAAATTACATGGAGAGACGAATGGACGAATAACGAATGACGAAAGCATAAGACGCCGTGGGAGTAAGAGGAACGAATAGACCTTTTTCTCATTCGGAGTCATGCATGCATCATTATTCGATTCATCTCTCCATGTAAACTAAGACCGGATCTGGACAAATAAATTTTCTCTGAAATATATCTGAAGACGTCTTCCAGAGAGAATGTGGATGACATTAAGTCGTAAAAAAAGTTTGACACTACCATCCCAGGGGTAGTATTCAGTAACGACAGTAATTCGGCGAACTTCTACAGAACGCCAGACCACTGCAGTTCCGCGCCCCACCGTTACACTTCTCCATAGAATTTTCCTCTTAAACTTAGCTAAAGGCGTCTTTAAGATGAAAGTTGGTCGTAGTACAGTAATGTGATGTAGCGCGGAGCTGCAGTCCGGCGTGGTGTAGAAGTTCGCCGAGTTACAGAATACCACCCCTGCAGTAAGTATTCTAGTTGTGGCAACACCGCATGGTCGGTGGGGGCGCTAAGGTGGTATTCCCTAACTTGGCGGACTTCTACGCCATACTAGAGTACTATACTACTGCGGACAACACCCATCGGTACCGTATGAACTAACTTGAGTCCGGAGCCATTTGCGATGAAAAAGACGAAGAAGAAGAAGACAAAGGAGAAGAAGGAGAGTATGTTGCCATACCGCACCGGTTGGCGGTTACACCGCTCTCCAAAAAACGGCCGTAAGTAACCTTACTCTCTAAATATCTCGTCCCACCTGCCAGCTGGTTCATACTTTCGATCAACGCAATACCAATCACGTGCACACGTAATATTTGCGTGGGCTTAGTTTCAATAATGTTCATTTGACTATAATTAAGATTACGTGGAATAGCAATCAGCATTATATGGGAGATCGATAGGAAGGTTACAATAGTAACAGATGTATATATTTATTCTTGAAACAGCTGTCATCTCCAAGCATTCCAGCCCCCAGCTCACTGTCACAATAATAGAGGAATTCGATTGATGTGAAACCCAGACACAACCTTCCAGATAAACCTTGCTGAAGGGTTTGCTCCAGAAGAAATAATGTATTACTTTTCATGGGGTAAGAATCGTCTTGTTACAATTTCATTCCAATACTGTAACTTACAAAGAAGCTGCAATATAAAGTATGAATGAAAATCACCAGTCAACTACATTTCCTCATGATTACCATACAGCTCAATTGTTTCTGTTGTGCATTGCATCTCATCTCATCTTGGTCATCCATCAGTAAGTGCTGTAACTTTCTGGTTCATTCAGTTGTACGTTTTTTATGAAACTGGTATAATTTTTGTTATTTACCTACAAAACAGCCCAATATGGTGCATATGGATGAGAATAACTGGTTCAGTCGATTCAGTTAAACTTAATTTTATTCAAGTCACGTTGTAATGTAAAAACTGTACAATAGAGACACTTGCTGCAGGTTTTTTCATTAGAAATGTTATGCAGTATAAACAAGTTGAAATTCACATCGGGCAAGACTGTATCATTTTTTTCAATACGAAACATGTTTTTCTTCTTTGGCCTGTTGTACCCATCTTGGATTCTGTAACGAATGCATGATTAAAATTTAAGACAGATACAGTAATAAACTCACTGAAATATACTACCAAGTAGCTGCACTTAAACTGTAAAAGAAGCTGAGATATGGAGTATTGGTGAAAATCACCGATAAGGTCTTTTTTGGTCATATTAAACAACTTAATGATTATGAACTATTGTAGGTCTTGGAAATTGTTCTTAGTCAAACGTGGAGTACTTTGACTGACTTGTGAAAGTAAGCGCATGCCTTACCAAAACTTAACATAATCTTGTTATTTCCTGGAGTACGTAACAGCCCCAGATGATCATTGTGGGTACAAACAACTGGTTCAGGCTATTCGAATGAATACTTACTTCTATCAGAGTTGCTTCATATTGTATATACTGTATAATACTGACAAACAATGCAGGTTACTGAATTTGAAAGTACAATGCTGTATTACTGAGTAAAATAACAGATAAAAGTACACTCTAATAGAAATGAGTGTATCCGAATAGCCTGAACCAGTTTTTTTCTTACCACACCTGAAATACTCATCGCCCAGGTTTTAGATGGCTAGCGACAAGATGAAAGTTTTTTTCTGGTAATAGAAATCTTTTATAAGGTTACAATCTTGAAGCGCAGTAGCATTCTAAGCATTATTGTACTCTTGATGTTTTTTCCTCAGATGCTTCGATAAAAAGTTAGGACAGATTTGATGAGTAACAAAAGTTCATCGGTCGAAGTCCAAATAATTCCAAAATTTCAAGTAGGTGTAACTTTTCATTAGAGCTTCTTAGAGAAAAATATAAAGAGGTAAAAGTGGTCCAAAATTCATTTTTACATGATAAAAATAAATTTTCATAACTATTTGGTAAACAAAAAAAATTTTCATTTGGGTAGCAATCACCGCATCACAAATTTGTTATTTTCCGAATTAGGGAAGTACATGTAATATTTTAACTTGCACAAATATAAGAAATTCTAATAATGAAAATTGTATGGTTATCAATAATACCATTAATATAAAAAATTATTTTTCATATTTAAATATCCTTATTGGGTTATTCGGTTACAACTCTGCCCTGCAGGATGTTAGAGACCCTAAAATTCACACGAATACTTTCCTAATAGTCAGTCATGATATGACTTAACTGTCGACACCGGTGAAATGTTCATAACAATCTGATAAATAAATTAATTAGATAAAGTAGCGATTTTTCAGTAAAAACTGTTTATACATCAGCCCAGCATACTGCCAGGGACTAAAAATTGTACAGAAGTACTATTCCAATAATGAGCCATGTTATAACATAACTGCCGGTACCGGTGAAATGTTTATAACAATCTAATAAATAAATTAATTTGGTGAGTCGCTATTCTACTTAATTTATTTATTTATTTGGTTGCTATAAACATTTCACCGGTATCGGCAGTTAGGTCATATCATGACTCATCATTGAAAGAGTACTTCTGTGAAATTTTGGGTCTCTGGCATCATGCTGGGCTAAGCTATGAACGATTTTTTACAAAAAGTGGCTATTTCACCTAATTAATTTATTTATTAGATTGTTCTAAACGTTTCTCTGGTGTCGGAAGTTAGGTTATATTATGACTCATTATTGGAAGTGTACTTCTGTGAAATTTTGAGTCTCTGGCATCATGCTGGGCTAAGGTTTAAACGATTTTCTACAAAAAGTCGCTATTTCTCCTAATTAATGTTTTCCTCGATTTATTCATAAGAATGTTATAAACTCGGTACTAGTAAAGGCTTAAACAATTCGTATCCTTTAAAGCTACGAGGCCCTTTGCGGCTACGTAATAGCCTCTGGCCAGCCGCTAATTCCGGCTCGAATTCCGGCCGCCAGTTTCAGGTTCATTTACAATAGCACATATCAAGGTATGAAGTGAAGATGGGGATTACGTATGAAATTAAGAAATACAGTCTATTCCCATGCCGCTGTTAAAACAATTAATTATTAATTATCGATTTTTCTATTCTGTTGTAGTATTGTCTTTGAAACCGAAATTTTTTGTATGATTTCGATGTGCATCTGATACCAGCGCTACCATGTACTCCGGCCAATACTGTTTGGATGTCTGCAGGTGTTGTACTATTATGCATGAGTGACCATTTAACAAAAGCGTGAATCTACAAGTTCCATCTCAGCTGCAAAATATGTCTTTATTAAGTATGAAACACTCAAACGAATGATGGTGTGGATATTATTAGTTCAGGCTATGTACGTAAAAATCGCATTTGTTGTATTTCACATATTTTCTGTATTTTTTATCTATGTCATAAATGGAATAATTGTTTTGTATAGCACACGTAATGGAGTTCAGTGTACAAGAAGAGAGAGTACTCTCTTGTAAGATCGATTGTGATGCGGAAACTCGATTATTAGAGAGAGTATCTCAGGTACGTTCAGAAAATTCAACTTCTACAATTATTTTACAATTAAGTACCGAATAATTGTAAACAATATATATTAACATACATAGTGACCCAGGCACGTAACAAAATTGTTTTTAACAAAAATTTTTAATTCAACTAAATATTATTTATAAATTGTATTTGAATTAATTTCAAACATATTTCAAGTTGTTTAATGATAATTCGTTGTAAACAGTTTTGTATGATTTGAGAAGACAATTTATTGTGACCAAAATTTTTAATCAAATAATACTGTGTACAGTTGATATATATTCTTTTTTAATACACTGTTTAGAAGACGTGTACGAAAAGTAGTACACCTTTCTTCTTTTGAGTACGCCACATTGGTAGAGATCATGCGTTTTATGTCGTATCTACCGGAGGTCCTAGCTTTGAAAAAGGTGTTATCTTTTGTTTGTTAATCATTGTAAACTTGTATTTAAGTCTGCAATAATTATCATTTGAAATAAAAAATCGGTAATTTTTGTTTTCAATAACAGCACGCATGTAATAAGGACTAAAAAATTTATACATAAAGCGAATGGAGCTTATAATTGTCCGAAATATTTTGTTTTTACAAATTTGTAACATACATTTCATGACTCAAAGTCTGATTAGCAGTACATTTTAAAATTATGTTACCATCAATATTCGCTTCGTGGAAGGCGTTGGAGGGCATAAAAAAACGGCTGACGGGCCCATGGTGAGAAAAATGTGCGTAATTTCAGGACTTTTGACAATTTAATACATTGTAGACTGGGTATCTTTATAGATTGAATAACTACGATATTTGTAGGTATTATGTCCATCGTTTTCTCCCCCAGTCTGGAAATATTGACATACATGCACGATGCGCTTATAGAATGTCAGCCAAAAATAGTGGGAACCGTATAATAGCATTAATATTTCATGTCTTGTTTATTTAGTATTTGCATAAAACGGATAATGTACAATTTAAAACCCAACATTGACATTGTTGGAATACCAATTGGTCTCGTTTTGACGAAATACCGTTTTTTTTGTTTTTTTTACAACAAAGACGCATCAACTTAATTTTTGTATTATGCAATTTGCTGGTCGTATTGTGAATAAATATTTTCCGAGATTAACCCGTGTTTGTAATAGGCAAAATCCGTACACTGAATTATATACCGAATGTTTAAGACAACTGTTCGTCTATAATTCGTAGTATTTCTGTATGGTTTTGTGTGAATAGCTCTTGATACAAAGACAATGTTTTGCAGTGTCCGTACACAGAAGCGCAATCTAAAATAGAGCGTGCATTTCATATGTAGAGTTGAAGTCGACTATACACTCTATAAGTAGTGAAATGCACGCTTAAATTTATATAGCAATTCACAGTATAAGTGCGAATATGTAAGTACAATATATGTGCAAATATATATGTTTGTATATATATATATATATAAACGTTTAAAGATCAGTAAATATCAGCGGAAAGGAACTACTGCAGTAAACAGTAGGTAAGACATCGCTTTCAATGATTTAAAAGCGAAGTTTAATTTGGAAAAAATTTATTCAACATTTTGAAGAGACACACGTTTTGAAGACTAAAGAATATGAATATTGATGATTGCTATGATTATTATTGATGTACATGTCAACACGCTGGAAACATTCGCCAGTGAACGTTTTGAGTGTATTATGGTGTGCATGCCTGTGCACTAGAATGCTCCTACTCACGGAACTTTCGACACCCATGATGTACTTGGATGTTCTGTCCATGACTTTGGACGCGTTGTTATCACGGCATTGTTGATTTGTCTTTTCTAAATGGTTAATAGCGATTGTATAATATACTTTTTATAAGCATGTTTCTCTTCGTGTAAAATGTGGATGAGTACTTTAAATTGAAATACGAATTTCAAGGTAGTAATTAATGTTTCAGCAAACTGCAGACATTTACAACTAGACGTACCGTTAACGAGAAAGTTTAAGCGACTGTGCAATAATTTTCCTAACAACCGCATTCTTGGTAACTAATTGAATACTTTAGCTGTTTGTCCATGACACACAAAGCAAAATTATCGAAGGGTTTCGTATCCATAAATGATCAGTAGCTCCTACTGAAAGCTCTATGATTAGTGTACGGGTTTACCTGCGAGGAAAAAAAAATAAAAACATGCTTTTGACGGTAATATTTTACAGTTTGACATGCTGGAGACACTTGCCCATGACGTTTCGAGTGTACTATGGTGTGTGTGACTGCGCACTAGGATTTTCCCACCTGTGGAATTTTCGACACCCATGATATGCTTGGTCGTTCTGTCCATGGCTTTGGACGCAGTGCTCTCATTGCGTAAGATAACTGTGCGTAATAAATTAAGTGTAAAGCATTTATTGTTCATAGTGAGCTTAAGAGGCGCTATGATAAATGTGTTATAAGAGTATTTGTAACGTATCAATAGTAGGCTTGAGAGGCGCTTTGATAAGTTACAGTGGCGTAACGTTGTTGATTCTCTCGAAACTATTAGAAAATCATAGTAAGCTTTAGAGGCGCTATGAACTGAGTTAATGTCGAGTCATTTTAAGTTTTAGACTTTGTTTGATAAGTTTCATTTGAAAAGTATCACCTACCGTTCAATAGTAATTGACGAATAATTTGCATGTGACAAATGACTGAAGTTACATTGTGTGTGGTAGAAATGACGTAAGGGCAAATTGCGAATAATCATGTTAAATATTACAAGTATGTTTGATGGTAACGACAGGCAGTATGCTTTTAATCCTTGCAGTGCTTGGAAAAGAGAACAACTAAAATGTTGTTTTATTTTTACAATATCTTTAGAAGTGACAAAGATAATTTAAAGAATCGTTTTCTTACGTATGGACATTTATTATGTACAGAAAACTTCTTGTTAACACTCTTTAAATTACTATAATATGTAGCTGTTTGTTAAAGATCTGTTATTAGTGTACGGGCTTATCAGTTCAGAAACAAATCAAAATATGCTTAACATAGTATTATTATGCAGTTGGACATGCTTGAGACACTTGCCCATGACGTTTTGAGTGTACTATGGTGTGCGTGACTGCGCACTAGGATTTTCCCACCTGTGAAATTTTCGACACCCATGATATGCTTGGTTGTTCTGCCGATGGCTTTGGACGCAGTGCTCTCATTGCGTATGATAACTGCGTAATGCATTAAGTGTAAAGCATTTATTGTTCATAGTGAGCTGAAGAGGCGCTATGATAAATGTGTTATGAGAGTATTTGTAACGTATCAATAGTAGGCTTGAGAGGCACTTTGATAAGTTACAGTGGCGTAACGTTGTTGATTCTCTCGAAACTATTAGAAAATCATAGTAAGCTTTAGAGGCGCTATGAACTGAGTTAATGTCGAGCCATTTTAAGTTTTAGACTTTGTTTGATAAGTTTCATTTGAAAAGCATCACCTATCGTTCAATAGTAATTTACGAATAATTTGCATGTGATAAATGACTGAAGTTACATTGTGTGTGGTAGAATTGACGTAAGGGCAAATTACAAAGGATCATGTTAAATATTAAAATATATTTTATGGTAACGACAGAATGTATGATTTTAATTCTTGCAGTGCTGTTAAAAAAGAAAAACCAAAATGTTGTTTTATTTTTACAACATCTCTATAAGTAACGAAAATAATGTAAAGATTAATGTCCTTACGCATGGACATGTAGTATCTACAGAAAAATTCTTGTTAACATTCTTTAAATTATTATAATCTGTAGCTGTTTGTTAAGTATATGTTATTAGTGTACGGGCATATCTGTTCAGAAACAGATCAGAATATGCTTAACATGGTATTATTATGCAGTTTGACATGCTTGAGACACTTGCCCATGACGTTTCGAGTGTACTATGGTGTGCGTGACTGCGCACTAGAATGTTCCCACCTGCAGAACTTTCGACACCCATGATATGCTTGGTCGTTCTGTCCATGGCTTTGGACGCAGTGCTCTCATTGCGTTTGATAACTGTACGTAATGCATAAAGTGTTAAGCATTTAACATTCATAGTAAGCTTAAGAGGTGTTGTGATAAATGTCCTATTATAGCATGTGAAACAACGATGAAGCTTACTGGTAGCCGTTCCATTAACATATTTGTTAGAGCAAAATTGTATCGATTAACCGGTTCGTAATTTTGGTTTTAAAATCCGTAAAAAATATAAGAAGATTTGTTTTTTTGAGTTAATGTAATATTACCTCAGATGTAGAAATCGCTGAAACGCATGCGAAAAACGTTTATTCTAATTTTTAATTTTTTAATTTCTAAAATAAATATAAGAATTGCGATGTTCTTCAGTTGTAAGCACATAAAAATAACTTTGGAGTTTAACTGTAATTGCGGACCTCGATCGATGAAACTGCTCCTCGCTGTAAGCCCTTGAAAAATGATGTCAACAAAAAAAAATCGAAAGTTACCCAATGGTTTTTTTTTTTATTTTAATGTACTGCCTTTACACCAGTTTTTATAGCATGCGTTTTTGCTTTTTTATATATTTTATTGTAGTTATTAATCTTCATGATTATCTCAATTATCTTACCATCATCATCATTTTTAGCAGTGAGTATGTATCTTCCCATGTGACTTTTTTTTTTTTGTTTTTTGAACGGCAAGAATCAAATTGTAACTGGCTGACTTTTTGAACAAGAACCATACCCCATCGCGAAATTGGTAATGTACTTGAGAAGTATTAACCCACCCTATATTTTGAAAAATGGAGTCTGTGAAGAATAGAAATACGCGTATGTATCCTATTCTAATTTTTTTTGTTAAAAGATTTTTTTTTCGTTATAAAAATTAAATAGTGCAGGATTTGCAATGCTGGAAATTTTTTATTTTTTCAATGTAAATCGCTGTATCTCCGTAAGAGATGTATTAATCAATTTGAAATTCTAAATCCAAGTCAATGAAGTATTGGCGATTGTTAACGATCGACTAGAACAATGAATAGGTTACAATCGAAAACTCATCGTTTAAATTGAACTTCTGTACAATATGCGATTCTGCTGTACGCTGTATCTAAAGAAATAACCATTTGATTTGATTGAAATTTGGACAACAACTTCTTCGTACATATACGGGAACCAACTGTCTCGCTGAAAGTTCTCACAACTTGAATCTGTATGGCACACATTTTCTTGGTGAGTCGTCAAAGCCATAACCTCTGATTCTACGCACTTTTTTAAGGAAATTTTATTGTTCTATTAATATTCAACATTGTTCCACTCGAGCTTTTAGCATCGACAAAACTTCATAAACTAACATTTGAAATTCAAAATCGATTAATGCATTCTGCAGGTAGATACAGCGATTCAAATTAGAAAAATGAAGACTTCTATGCCGTGCGAATTCCGCACTATTCAATTTGTATCACAATAACTACTTGTCTAAAATAAAAATTTTAATACGATAAAGAAGCGTATGTCTATTCTTCATTAGCTCTAATGTTTTGTAATTGATTTGATAACTTTCGGAAATTTGGTATACAGCATTTTTCGATGGCTCCAAGCGTGGAGCCAGTTGCTCGATCCGGGTCCTTAATTGTTTTCGGTACTAGAAGCCGTAAAAAATTTATTTTGAGTAACAATTAACAAGTGATTCAGGATACCGTCTGTAGTAATGAATTATTCTAGAACTTTTCTCCAAAGTTATAGTGTATTTCCTAATGGACATTCTGTTATTATGATAATGACGCCTTCAAGTACAACTATAAGCAAATAAAAAAAAAAAAATTTGTTATCATGTAACCATTTCTATGAGCTGAGCATCACAATAGACTTCAGAACTGGGCGTTGAAGCATAATGAAGTACCATGCCGTGGTCAAGCAAGTATGGAATAAACGCCGAATGAATTAATTTAAAGTAACAGGTAATATGTAATTATGTTAGAGTTGATGGAATCTCCTATCTTATTGTAAAAAATTGTTTTTGACCTCACAACATTCTCTTAATAATAATGGTTGATTAATATGAGTACTGTTTACTGAAAATTTTTGTAAAAAAATATATTAAATCGTTATAAAAACTCGGTACTGTACAATTATTGAAAATGTACTTGCAGTTTAGATACTTATTATACAGTTATTCTTTGTAAACAATTCCACGTGAGTAAGTATAGTAGTTTCTTGACTGTTTGCATTGTTCACTGGAAAACATATATTTAAACTGTTACAATTCGTACTAAAATCAACAAAACAACTGTATGTTTATGAGCTTGGCGTATTCTGCAGGAGTTTCAAAGAGAACTTGTCAACTTGTATTTGAATGTCGTTCGTAACTGCATTAAATTTCGATTGTAGAAAATAAATCGTAAAAAAATAAATGTTGTAGGTTACAAGTTGCTGGTGACCCGGAAGAAGGTAGCCGGGTGTCATGGTCTACTGTATTATAAGCGTAATGTCTCCAAAAAGTTCTCCTGCTTTTGTAAATAATTGTAAAAATAAGCAATGTATTGTTGTTGCAATTGTTATATTACTGTTATTGTTCTGTTATTGTAATTAATTTTATCTTGTGAATGTTGTACCATTTATATTATTCAACCTCTATTGGAGTACTGTAACACTTATATTCGCTCCGAGCGTGAGTAGCGCCCTCACTTGTAGGTACGTTCACCATGTTAATTCTTATGGACAAAATAGTAACGGCGGGCGCCCCGTGCCATCTAAAGGTACCCGTCAATAAAATTAAGTGTTAAAAATGACAAGTGGCGTCAACACGCTCTATACCTTATTGTTGGAGTGAATAAATGTAAGAGTTATGTTATGTTTGTGTATTATGATGTAAATACATAGATGGGAAATAATTTATGTAGCATAATAAAAAAATTTTAACTTAGTGCTTACTATCATTAATTCTATTATTTTCCTTCAGTTGCGAAGAATCGGTACATACCGCACGAGACTTCCAGGCTAGTACGGCTTGACTTTTCTTGAACATATCAGCCTATGTTGTAAGACAGGCTCGTATACCGGAAAAAAGTGTAGCAGTGGTGCCATACGTGCATGAATA
>JAPYYV010001423.1:0-24396 GCA_030522625.1 Copidosoma aretas | reverse complement strand
AAAATCGACACTAAAGCATTGTATCACTGTGGCACCAGAGGCTAGTATGTTTAATTTGATTGTTGTTTTTTATTTGTGAAATGTCTTCGTTGAAAAAATTTAATCTGAATAAATAACGAATAGAATGGGAACTTATAATTCTTTATTAAGATGGCTCATCACCACTGTCTACTACATATATTTAAAATTTTATCATAAATGTTTATTTAAAGTTTTGAGAAGTATCCCTTAACCTGACAATAATATAGCTAGTGCTAAATATCATGCGATTTTTTTATGAAATGTTGTTGTTTAATCCTTCACATACCGAAGCTTGAAAAAAAAAAAAAATTACCTTAATCTTTGTCAATTTACATCTGATTTTTAATGTTTTTGGGCTTATTCTCTTTCTTGAACAAATCTATTGGGAGCTACCGCGGAAAAAATTGCAAAAACTTAGACAGGTTCCCCAGAAAATTGAATTGTTTGTATAGAAATACGAAAAATAAGTAAACAATTGAATTTTTTGGGGAACCTGTCAAAGTTTGTGCAAATGGATGCCATCTATGGAAAATTGGAAAAAAATATAAATTCAACATCCTAGCAGTGGGTTACTTGTGACTAGTATATGATATGACATAGCTAAGAAACTATTGTATTTATTATTTTCAAAGCTGTTGATAGTTTTCTAGCTATCAAACAAGGACAAAATAATAAACACATGTCATGGAATAATGATTTTGACGTTATAATAATAAATGTGAATCGCATAAGTTAACGTTTCAATTTATTGATACTAGAAATACTAGGCACGCTTCACACGCTATATTATATTTTTTGATGACAAACGTTGCTATGAATGAACAATGCGTGAAAAGAAGGCTTCATTATTTTTTAATGCCCACCCTTTTATTCGTATTTAAAAAAAAAATGTCATCGATACGTAATTGTGAAAAACAAAATATAAATACAGCATCACATCACTGTACTTCAAGAGACTCGTATAAAAGTTGTAATAAAAAAAGTAAAGAAAATCCGTGCTATGTCAGATTGAACGTAGAGCGTCTCGGACACCTTGGTATAAAAAATCAGATTCTAAATGCGAAAATCGGTTGATTAAGTTAAATACTGGCCGTTTTTTTGGTTTCGAAAGAAAGTATTGTTATCGATAAAATTCTGGTCTGAGTTAAATTACAACCAGAGCTCGAAAAAAGAGACACTTTTTGCGCGTGTGTTAGGTGTATGTATACTTAGCTCAGCTACCGACTCACTGAAAGAAAATAGTCATCAGGGCTTATGTTTAAGTATATTTGTGATTGTTTTTTTCATAGTTGCACTGATATTAAATTACCTCAGAGTAATCTAATTGTTGTTGTTTTCTCGTGAATACGCTAAAGTTGAGTTATAAATTATCTGGTATGCATTAATGAACATTTTTTTATATTTTTTTTATCAATTTTACTGAATAATAATATGTTGATTTTTATAAATAAATGCGCACGAGCGAAAGAACATGCAGAGAATTTTATTTAAAAATAATGAATTCAGCGAAAAAATTTTTGTTGCAAATTTTTTTTCATGCAATTATTGTGGAAAAAATACAAAATTAATGAGATGTTGATTTAAAAAAAAAAAAATTAAAAAAAAAAATTTTGCTTTAAAGAGTCTCAACACATATATCGAAGTACCTTAAAAACGGATGAAATTGAAATCAATGATTATTGAGTATGCATTCTACCACTATGCAAAATTTTGGAATAGGTTGCTGCGGAAAATTTTTAGTAAAACACGTTACAAGTGAGCGTCTTATACATAATCTCTTATGAAGACTGGCTCTGTTTTTACCGGTAATCACATCATAACTTTCTCAAATCCCCTTAAACATTAACAAGAAACTAGTGACATATAGTTAATATAACGTTCTTTTAATGAAACATAAGAAATATGTAGGTTGCTGCGGATTTTATTTAGATATTTTCATCTGAAGTATGGACACAATAGGAAAAGTAAAAGTTATTAGGTGAGAGCGTCGTCTGCAAAACGCGCGGTACATATATGGCTATGGTTATGACTATACCTATATACATTGTTGACTATATATGGTGTGTTGAGCCTTCTTAAGTGAGATTCGAACCCAAGTCTGCAAAATGCATAATAATGGGTCCGTGTGCTAGCCACTTGTACTACCATCACGTAGGACAGAGAAGGAATAAAAGTCACTTATGCTTATAGCAAAGTTTCAAAGCTTAAGTTGAATATAGAGGCTTACGTCGTTATTACTTGAATTATCATCTTCTGAGAAACTCAAGATTCCCATAAGCATTATTCTTTTAACGAGTTTAATCGCTGACCGAACTCGTAGAGTCAAAATTGCTTTCGAGCGAGCTGGCACGCTCAGCTCCGCGCCCGACTATGTATTACATCCAGACATATATATAGGTATACTCATTCCCTCTCCACCATATCCGTACATATATAGTTATACTACTCGGTATCCTCTCCTCCCGCTGCGGGAGACTTTTTGAAGATACGCGCTGGAACCTCTGACCAATGACAAATGTGCAACTAGTTCAACCGCTGACCACGACAGTTAGACGCTGAAACCAGTGCAAAACGGTGACACACTGCTTACCATAGGCACTGGCAATCTCCCTTCTAATCTCTGTCTGCAGTATTTACGCTTGCAATATAATTCTACAAACAATAATCTAACTAATGAAGGCTGAGAAGCTATTTCAAAGATCAATATACTAGCTGAAAAAGTACGAAGTGTTTTCAGCTCATTAGGTGTCTGCGTTAATTATCTAAGTACATGTTACTAGTTTCATTTTTGAGAAAATAATTTTCTAAATTGCACTATTTAACAAGACTCTTGTGGGAGAGAGCGACTTTGTAGTCTTTAATGCAGAGTTTTGGAGACTTATTACGTTTTTAAAGTGATAGTTTAACCCTCAAAAGTATTAAAAAATACATAAAAAAATACACTTGAAATTCATAACAATCACATTTATTCTAGTAGTGAACTTAATTTTTCTCTGTTTTCTTTGTTATTTCATCTGTACTCTTTCTCTATAATGTTGTTGGATTCTCACATTCGTGCTGGTTGTTTGAGATTAAATTATCGGTGTGTTACATGTCTTTTAAATATCTCAACTCTAATTCTTCTTTTTGTCTTCGTAATTTTTCTTGTTCAGTTTCAGCATGGTTTGAAGATGCGAGGTTCAATGACACATTATGTGATGATTTTTTTGTCTTATCCTGTTTTTTATTTTTATCACTTCTCTCTTTTTCATTAGCTCTGTTTTTTTCATGATTTTCCTGTCTTTTTTTAAAACCTTGCTTTTCAGGTTCCCAGCCCAACCAACCATTTTTTCCATTTAATTTTTTTTTATCTTATAAGCACTTTTGTGTTCTTTATTTAACAACTTTTTCCCGCTTTGAGTCTTCGTATTTAATTTTGGATTCCTCAATGTAGCGCAAAAACTTTTCAAATATTCTGTATATTGATGCTGTTTAAGCTTTTTTTTTTAATATTCACCGTGATAAACTCTCCAAAACAATAAAACATTACCTTAATTCATCACCCTCTTAAATATTTATTCAGACAGTAACCATTGGCCAAGCTATTATTGATAGTTAAACATTTACCAAAAATATCAATATAAATTTCTGTAGTATGGGATCCCCCTTATTTTTCCCAGTTGGTGGCATATTTTTAAGTTTTTCTTTGCCTAATATATCTACCATCAAAGCTTGGACCATTTGTTTTGGTTTTTTAGAGTAAAAACTTTTCCAAACATCTAATTTCCAATTTGAGATTTGAATCGTTGAATTATCGACCAAACGCACCTTAAATATCATATAAAACACGAAATAAAACATAAAAAAATCTTAAATGACCTAGCTATATTGATAATCAGTAAAGAAGGCTGCTCTCATATAGAGCGCGCAACGCGTACCGTGTAATCGTTTAAGCTTGTAAGAGCAAGAGAGAGGTCCATGTATTCGACCTCTCTCTCGCTCTCACGGTTAAACATAGTTACGCACTATATGCAGCCGAACCCTAAAACGTCGCGTGTACTTACTATGCTGTTATCGGCATTAGATTCCTCTTCACCATTTCGATAGTAATTCTTCAAGTTATTTTCAGAACACTCTTCAGTCTTATTTTGCTAAAAAATATGTACATGTATTTTTCATACTTTGTGCGTACAAGAAGGTTTAACTTAGGGAATGATAGAAATGATCTAAACTTTCTATTAAAATACCTTTATATTCACAGAATCACCACCAATTTTTATACTTTGCACGATTTTTGCTTCAAAATTATTATATCCAGATCCTCGATGTGAACTAAAAAAATTTGTATTTACACTAAAAAAATTTTTGCTAAAAAATATGTGTAAAATTTAACAGGCATACTTTCGGATAGGTTCCCACACTTGCACGACTGCTTTTCTTTGACTTCACATGGTTTCATGATAGGTGTACTGCATGATAAGTTAGTGACCGTAAAATCTGTTTTGCTACGACAGAAAAATTTTGATTTTATAAAACTAGATGATTTTAGTGCATAAGAATTACGTGCTGCATAAAAATTAAGTAAATTACTGAAAATTAGGAAAATAACTTCATTTCATTTTCTTCTTTTTCGTCGCTATTAGATATATTGTCTACTTCAGTCGAATGACTATTTTCTTCAGAACTTTCGTCACCATCCTCTTTTCCATTTTCATCTTCACTACTTTCGTCCTTCGATGATTTAAAAATTGATTTTAAACTTATAACTTCTCCATTTTGGGCTTCTACTTTGGTTGAATTTCTTTAATTATTCCATCTTTTTTTTTCATCTCTTTTCTTCTTTTCAAAAGGATTGACGTACTCTAACATTCATCATCATTGTAAATTATCTTACCATTAGTGGACACATAGCAAAAGTCTAGTGATTTTTTATCATCTGTAAAGATTTAATTCAGGTTAATGAAGCAAATAAAAATATAAAAATTGATGAGGTTACGATAATTTTCCTTAAGTCAATGAAAAAGCTGATTCATTAATATACATCAAGCACTTCTAATCGTAACAATGAGTAATTCTAGGGTTCGCTTATACTACACCCTAACGTACGCAATCGAGACGTGCAGCGTACACTTCTCGCGTACTTGCCAGAATATAGCGACGAAACATTTTTAAAATAAATTTCGGGCGCCATTTGTACATTGCATTGAGCGCGTAACGCGTACCATGTAACTCAATTAGGCTTGTTTAAGGGAGTGAGAGGTACGTGTATTTGATCTCTTTCTCATTTCCACGGGCTCAAATGGTAACGCTTACGCGTTACGCGCTCCATGTGATCGCACCCTTAGAGACTCTTATTTTCAACGATAACATTGCTTCGAATTCATAAAATAACCCCCTTGATAGGTTGCTTATGTCTCCTCTATACATAACTATATTTACAGCCTAATGGTTACATATCTTGTTATGAAATGGTAGTCGAAGTAATTATCAACGTGGACCTTGTTTTTATTAATGCTTGTGTGTATTAGTGTGTGTTAACACTTATATGTGTATGCGATGCATGTTGAAAACTTTTAAATGATTATGAGGTTAAGTAGACGATACTTACAACTTTGTTATAATACTTTACATGGGTACCACGATTTACTCCATTTGGCCTTTCCTATACAAACGTCCTCTGCAGGAATCGTGTTTATTTGTTTCGTCTTTTTTCACAACACAAGGGCAAAAGATTGTAGTTTTTTTGGAGTCTTCATTCTCTTTTTCGCTTTGAAATAGACTTGGCAGAATCGATCGTCAGAATTCAACTTTTTAATAGATTGACGCTCATTCAAATGAATAGTCGAAAAGTTTGTTGATAATCTATGTACATCAACATACCGATAAATAGAGTTTCCTTAACATGTGTCAAAAACATACGATTAAAGGCGTACAAAACAAAAAATTTTCGTAAGAAATAAATTTTATTCAATGTCACATCGATGAGCATGTTAAATAGTAAATACCCAACAAACTCTTTTAAGAGTATAAAACTGTACTTGGGTACGGTCAATCGTAATATTTTTGAGTATCGAGAATCATCCGATTCAAGCTCACAGGGTCCGTCGATCACTTCATTTGCATACACATCAGCTAAGGAATGACAATCTTGAATTTGATCCTGGGTAGTGCAATTAATGAAGCTATTGCGCACAAGTCTGAAGCCAAAAACATATAACATCACTCTCGCAGATTCATTTAATGGTTATGAGTACGCAGTCTTATCGTAAGCTCCGTACATTTTCAAAATATGTTTCTTTAATAACATTGTGCCATCGCTACAAGAAAAAACAAATAAAATTTAGCTTTTTTGAATAGTTATTGAGAGCAGGCACGTGACAACAAACTCTATGTTATAAGTCCTTCGGGTGACGTTTCAGTGATTTATCCCTCACAGTAAATTCCTTAATCATAAAGAAACGTAAACGTTTCCTGAATGATTACTCTCGGATTGAAAGTTATCGGTTCTTGAAAAATCAGAGAGAACTAGAATATAATTCAGAAAGTGCTTCTACAACTAGTAGCTCCGACATGTATTCAAGTGGTATAATAGGTTTTTCAAATAAATTATTATATTATTTAAACATCTTTTAACCTTTTCATATTGTTTTAATTATTTTCAGATAATGCAAAAGTATTTGACAGTGATTAGCAAATTCAATGTCACCAAAAAGCTCAAAATACGACAAGCACGAAAAAGACTAATCAGAAGAATTTTTCTAACATGTGCGACCAGAATAAATATTTATTTTATTCCACAGTATAGGGTACTATCAAAAACTTTGCATTCACAGAAATAATCAGTATCACATTATATTAGTCTTTATACTTCCCATTTTCTTTTACACCAGTGAAAATGGTACAACATTTTGATGTACTTGCAAAACACAATCTTCGGCATAGTTGATGATCTTTGTACCGTGAGTAATATGCGGGTTTTAGCGAGCCAAGCTGCTGGAAAAATGAATGGTGAAAATCTCACAATACGGAACAAAGTTTCCGGAGCGCATATATGTATAATGTATTGCAGCTTGCTTTGCGCGTACATGCATACGACTTGTGCAGAAAATAAGTTTCAGACATTTTATTTAACCAACTGTCATTCGACGTATTAATTGTAAAATACCTAAGTTATTTGGACGGGTCCTTATTGTTTATTACGTTGGTTGTTCGATTGATGCGCCGCAAAAATTGATATATTTAATTAAACGCGTCTAAATCTAATGCTTAATCAGCATTACTGTTCCCAGTTCTGTGATATAAAAAGGGTGTATGTTTTTGTATTGCAGTAAATCAAAAATCGTACATTATACTTCGATTGAATAGTCCAGAATTTGAATAAAATAAATTTTTGGATCGAATTAATTGTGAATTATATAATTTTGTTACATTTAGTTGAGCGAATCAAAATGATAAATTTATTATACATTTTACTTGAAATTAAACTACAAATTGATAGTTATGAGGCATTACAAATTTCTAAGATCTTTTATTTTATTGACTATCATGTTAATTCATTATTAACTTACTGTATCTATAAAAAAATTTTTAGGGGCATAAAATAACTGTACTCTAATTTTGGCCAAAGTTGACTTTAAGTTTGGCGAAAGTTATTTAAAAGTTAAAAGCAGCAAGTGCTTCGTTTTCAAGAAGTTTGTGAATGTTGCATTGGAATAGTTTGGCAAAACTTTTGCCGAACAAAACTTGAAAAAAAGTTTTGCCAAAATGAAGTTTAAATACACGGGCTGCTCTCCATCCAGAAAAACTTCCGAACCTCCTTAAAAATAATTATTTACAACAATAATAAGTTTTGTCCCTCGATAAATAGTTACAACAATTAATAAAAACAATAACCATAAGAGAAAAATTAAAGAAAAAATGGAAAAAAATGTTCACTTGCAGGCTTTAGAGATCAAATAAAGTTCTTCAAGATTGTCAATTTCATACTTTATTTACTTGGCCAGAGTAGATTCATTACAACTTAAATTCTGGTCTTTATAAATTATAGTGTTAATAAGCGCTTGTTTCCTTATTGTTTAATTTCCAATTAATACGTAGTTATTCCAAGTCTTCAGTTGTTGTTTATCAGCTTTTCATGTTTTCCAGTACATTTATGGTTGTTTTTCTGGCTAATCGGCAGAAACAAATGAGGCAATTAATTTTGCAAATATTTTAAGCAATTGATCTCTATGGATACATTCATAGTGTTTTTTGAGTTGACTAGTGACTGTTTTTCTCTTTTAATCGTATCCATATTTATTTTGCGTAATTATTTTTTAAGTACTGTGATATGATTTCTATTTTATCTAAAGTTAACGCATTTTTTATTTTAATCGAATAACATTGACAAGTATTGACAATAAATTAGTAAACAACTCTTAAGGATAATCTTATATTTACTAAATTAAAACGTAAAATATATTTTTTATTCAACTGGTTAAGGTAAGTGCCCCTATAACCAAACACTTAAGCACTGTAAGAATTTTTGAGCCGTAAAAATAACAAAATAACTGTGTTTTATGGGTTTTGATTTATCTCTATGATGGTTAATGATGTGATCGATTTTCGATGTACCTAAAGTTAAACGTGCATTTTTTGTGTGAAAAAGGGTTTGATATATAAAAGAAAAAACATTTTTTCGCTTAAAGTACATTTATACTAATAAAATACTGATTGCAGGAAAAGGAATAGAAAAATAATATTAACTGTTTATAAAAATATATACCTCTGTTAAAAGTATTGGAGTTATAGATTGGGATTGCAGTATAACGCAGACGTTTAACTGTCAGTGCACTCTCAATAAATTGTGTACCTGTAAAAAAACATCCAATGTTGATAAAAACGTCCATAGGATCCAAACATCAATTTTCTTCAATAATTTTATAATGTATCAAGCTTTTGCTGGCTCTTTTTTTTTATATGGAAATATTGTAGAATGTTTATAACACCCTTAAGAAGATTTAAGTATTTATTAGCAGACGGATTAAGAAAAGCAATGCTAATCGGTCGAGCATCAAGCAAGGATATTTCAAGTACAATCATTTGTATCAACAATTATTTTATTGATGCAGAACTTTTTTTACTCATAGGTACAAGTCTTAAGAAGGTACCTATTATGACAAATTTAGTGAGCAATCGTTATTTAAAATGTAATCAGCAAAAATGTGACGAATGTTCAATTATAGGTACTGTTCAGTTGTAGGGGCACTTACCTTACTGCACGAGATCTAGACTAAAATTAAATCATTTTTTATTCATCGTATTCAGACTCAAAGGCATAGGCAAAACGCTTTTGCAAGACACAAGTGGATGAATTCAAAATATTACATCCTAAATTTTTTTTATAAAAATGGGAGGACGGACAACTATTCGGAAAAACAATAACAACCAACAAATTTATACTAAATACTCTCAATCATGTATCATCTGGAAATTTAAAGAAAATTTGACACGTATTATAATAATTATTAGTACAGGATGAGTTCGTTGCATTTATATCGAATTCGCTCTGGTCAAATGAACAAGATACGTGACTGACAATTTCGTCGAACTAAGTTAGATTCCTTGTGCTTGCAAGACCGAGTAGATATTTTATAATTATTAAAAAACAATTTTTGTTATTATTGTTTTCGTTAACTTTTCTAATGATTTCCACAAATAAATGAAATTTTTATTGTTACTAGAAATTATTGCTATAAAATGATTATTATTTGTATCATATTTCTGCTGGTCAAATCACTATCGGTGATTCCGCACAGTTTACATGCACTTTCTGCAATAAATTATGCAGGATCATTTATAGAAAATTATGCAGATCCTGGCGAAATTTGGCAAGATAAAGAATCGGGATGTGCTGGATTGCCTGTAGGTTTTGAAAAAAATGTTTGCAGCAATGTTGGTGAAATTCCCAGCAGATTTTTCTGCAAAATTTTTGTATCTGTATATCTGCCCAAACAGTGTATAATCAATTGTACAAAATGGAATACGTAGAAGTCACTGAAATATTTTATTATTCGTGAAAACGTATAGCTTTATTGGAACCTGCTTTTTCTAATAATTTGTAGCTGAAACAATTTTGTTACTCTTGTATTTAATAACTCAAGTTTATGTTCATAACTTTATATGATCTCTTTTTTATTGCAATTTTTTGAATTAAGCATCTCCGCGCAACTTATAAAGTGGTCAGCTAATTAGTACTAATTTGCTGATATACGTGCCCCTATCCGATCTTGGTCCATAAGAGTATCTTGTTTTTTTCAACGTACGGCTTCCTGGACACAGAAAAGAATGTAGTTTGGCCAAAAAAATGTTAATAACTGTGTATCAACAATTTTGATGGACAAATGAGAAATTTATTTTCAGGTTGATAAAAAATTCTTTACATTTTTTGTTTATTTTTAACGCAAAAGGTATCCTTTCAGTTATCCAAAAACCCCTTAGTTTTAGAGTTAAATATTCCCAAAGTTGGGAAAAACGCATATTTTACGATCAGTATTCGCGTATCTCTCAACTGCTACTGCATTATTTTGAACCTACCAGGGCTTTAATTTTCTCTTAAAGCAAGTACTTTTAAATGATAAGAAATTTATGTATGTTCACTGTTGGGCGACTAGGATACGATTGATCAATGCATGCCTATTGTCTGGGCTGTTATCAACGGCACGCACAAGCATGAAAACAAGCATGCGTTGATTGATCGTATCTCAGATGGACAACAGTAAACGAGCTTGAATGTTTTTTTATTCTAAATTACTCGTTTTGAGGTAAAATTTATGCTCTTGTCAGTTTGAAATATTGCAGAGATAGTTTAGTAATAAGCGAATGGAAATCGTAAGAAACACGTTTTTTAAACCGAAAGAAATTTTTGACATCAAAACTTGGAGGTCTTTGAAAAACTAACAATCGACATTTTTATTTAAAAAGAAGCCAAAGAAGGTAAAAAAACTTTATTAACATAAAAAACAGGTTTTTGATTTCTCAATAAAAGTTATGAATAAAAATGTATTGACAAATTTTTTGCAAAACAATCTTGTTTCTCTTATATCAAGAGGAATGATATACGTTAAAAAAATCAAGGTGATCTCATGGACCACGATCAGCCACGGGCTCATATATAAGCGAACCCGTACTAAAGCACGTGCCTTTCTAATACCTACTTACATCGTTTATTTTTAACAAGGAAACACTGTAATATAACGACAACCATGGTTTTAATCGGAGAGGTGCTAGGATGACGAACATGTTTTGGTAGGCAAATGATCTTTCCGTACTTTCCAGATATCATGAAAAAGATAAGCCATTGGAGATAGACTCAATATTAGCTACAAACATATCTTTTGCTCGTTTTTAGTCAATTCAATTAATGTATTTAATCATGCTTTTTTAACAATACGCGTCCTTAAGGTTTCGAGAACTGTGTGCACCTCCATCCATACAATGCGTGTAATTCATTCATGAAACTCAAGGTAAGTAATAACATCTCTTCTGTATAAAAGCTGAAATAAAAAGTAAGAAAATAGTAGGAATAGATGATTATTTGAACCTACAGTGTTTGAAACACGCAGTCCCCGATAGCCTAGTTAGCTAAAGAATTGGTCCAGAGTACTAGAGGTAGTCTCTTTGTGCTGCACTCCGGTGAGATTTTTTTTATTCTCACTTTTTTGCTAGATTTTGTGAGTGTAGATAATAATTCTTTTTTTAAAATACGCGTCTATCAAGTATACGAAAAGTATGTGTACCCACCCGTACCAATATTGATGGTGTACTACGTATAAATGATAACATTTTGCTTGGATACACATCATTTCATTAAATTAATAATTAATCGGCTAGAATTTGGTTTATACAGATAGATTGAGCTGGGAAAACTAGCTCTTTCGTTGAAAAGCTAAACCAAAAAAAAATGATTTAATGTTAATCATCACATACAGTATGTGCAACTCGCAGCCCCAATAGCTTCATTAAAAAGAGGATCTTTCTAGAGTGCAGGATTTTCTGTGTTTATGCCACACTCTGGGAAAATAGTTTTAATTTTTACACGATTGTTTTTACTAAATCTACTTAGTGTATTTTAGAATTCTTTATAAAAAATATTCTTCTATTATGTTTCCGAAAAGTTTGCGTATCTTCACTCATAATAATGGCGTTTAAATTGTAGTACATATAAATATATATATATATATATATATATATATATATATATATATATTGCTAGCATACCCATCATATTAATTTATTAATCGATCGCTAAGCATTAAACTAATACATGTAAATCGAGCTAGGTAAAAATAGCTCTATTATACAAGAGCTAGAAAAAAATTGAGAATAAATAGCAATTAGATCCTTAAGTAAGTGAAACTTGATTCCTTAATAGCTCACTTAGCAAGAGCATCTGTCTTAAGTACAGAAAATTGAGTTTAAGCCACATTTGAGATAGATCTTTTTACTTCTTACTTGTTTTTACTAAATTCAATTAGTGTATTACATAACTCTTCGCACATTATTGTATGATTAACATACTGTGAATTACACTGTCATCTATGCTAACAATATATGTAAAAGAAAAATATTTATAATCACCTTATAAGTACCGTATCTTTCACCAAAAATGATTTATATCTCATGATTTTCATCTTATGCGTGGAAAAATATCTTAGCACATCAAGAAATATGTTAAAACATCGTTCACGAAATTTTACCCGTACCACTATGGAAAGAAAGACGGTACAAGTGAAACAGAATCATATCGTCGCTTGAGATGAAGAAGGCCCTATTTCGGATAGCGCTAAGAAAGGTCTTATTTCGGATGTGCCCGAAGAAAGAGCCTATCTCGGCCAAGCGCTAAGAAAGGGCCTATTTCAACCGAGTGCTAAGGAAAGGCCTATTTTGGCCGTGCGCTAAGAAAAGGCTCAGTTCGGCCAAAGCTTTTTTTAAACAGTCAGTACAACTTTAAGCGAAAAAAAATAGTGAAGAAATAAATTTATTACTGATTGCCATACATTTTTTTAAGCTTACATTAAGTTTAAATAAATTTAAGTAAATACAGATGTGTATGTGTATATATATACTGGTAGGGCTTTGCCCCTGCGCGCTCCGCACGCAAACCTCCTTTTCTATGTGACCTCAGAGTCAGAAACGAAATGATACTATTTTAATTTATACTCGCTATTTAGGGATATACTGGATCTTCTAATCTTAAAAAATCAAAAACTTCATTCGCATGTTAAAATTTATTTTTCTTTTTATGCCTTAATAATTAAAAAATTAAAAAACTATTAACAAATAAATTCTTGTTGTTCTTTTTACGATTTGGATAAAGAGTTTTCTGAAAACAAATTATTTTATATAGTAAACTTGATTGTAGAATTTGTTCATTTTTGTCATTCAAACAATACTTACGATTTTTATGTATGTGGGTGCCTCCTCTCAAACCCAAGAGCTTTTGTTAACATGTACTTTTTTTGGTACCATTATATTCTAAGTTCAAAAATGTACATTCGAAGTTCATTCATTAGTATTTATATATTTATATTGGATTGTTAGATATTCAATTGTGTTACTTACTAACTATTTACATATGAACTGTGATAAATGTACGAATTCAAAACTAACATTGCATCTAAATTCCGTCGTCGACCAACAATTATAATAATTATTTTGATGCTATTTTAAAGATGAGCGGTTATGAAATATTATTCTAAAGTTTCACGCTTCAAGTTCTTAAGTATATTCACAATTCTTTGCATGTAAGCTTCTTAAGCCACCTTGAATTAGGCCCTAGCTCTGTCAGCTAATCAGCGCTTGCTTCGCTCTCAGTTCTCTCGTTCTTACACGGCATAAGTCCCGTTGCTGCGCAAGCTAATCGCCATATCTTATTAATAACGACAAAAAATATGTCACATTACCATTCAAAGCAAGTGCAAAAATAGAGTAACTTCTACAAAATTGTACTGGCAATATTCAAAAAGGTGCCCGAATTTTGTATAATATGACATAAAATTTTTATTAACAGAGAAAAATTTTTCGATACTTATCAAATACCAGTGGGTTGGCAAACGAAGCGCGCGGGGCGGGGGGGAAGGGGGTTAAATTATATACGTACATTTTTTTGGCTACACGTTAAAGTGGATTGAATTTTCTTTAAACACGTACAAATTTGTCTATTCCTACCGAAGATCACCTTACTACTGACATGTCTTCCTATATTATATAGTTGTATGCTTTTAGGGCGAGTACTAGCTCTCTCCTGCCCCCACAAAGAATGGCATATCAAAATTCTTAGCTAATTTAGACTAGAGTAAGTATAGGATCTTAACATTCAAGAATTCTAACATTTAAAAATATTTAAAAATTTTGCATACAATGCTTGTATAAAAAAAAAATATATATATACATCTGATAAATTCTATATATGTAATCAAAAACATAATATTAAAAAACCTATCCAGATGAGTACAATAAATGATAAGCAGTTTCGCATAGAATCTCTTTGTTATGGTCAAATAGGTTTTGAATGCAAGCATCGTTCTGCAATGTTTCGGAAAGAAGAAAGAAAAAATACAATTGTTGTGCAACGAAAAAATCTTTTCAAGTCCTTTAAGTAAATATGACAAAAATTTAGGAAATTTTTTATTAAATAATAAACATTTTAGAATTTTCATCAGGTCTTACTATAATTTTTTTAGTTTTTCATCTTTTATGAGTTATTAAATTTAATAAAAGGGAAAATCTATCTACAACACAAAAATACAAGGAAATATTTGCAATGTTATTTCAAATACTCTAAAATTAGATGGAAACCAAATACAGAAACATGGTCAGTTGTAGATATATGATGATTCATCAGAAATATAACGAAGATTGGTTTCAAGTATAAATAATAATTTGATTTGAGAACATATCAAAACTTTTACCATTATTATGAAAAAAAAATCCCATAGCAAAAAGTTTTAAGCATTTACATCAACTTTTAAATGTAGAAAAACTACATAACTACAGAATGATTTTTTTAAGAAAGAATGGCTACAAAAGCATGCATACAATAAACCTTTAACAGCCGAATGTGGTGCAATGATTGTTTCTGACTCAAGATTACCAGAAAATTTTTATCTTTGTGTTTACCCTAAAGATTTACCGAAAATCATGCAAAGAAACATATCTGAATAAATTGTCTTATTTTGTTGATCCAATGGTTATTCCCATTATGTTTTCATTAGGGGATTAAGGATGAAGTACTGTTAAAATAATAATAGAAAACTTACAATGTAACAGTATTATTCGTACAGATTGTCCTATCGACCTAATGTGAAAACCAGTCCATTATTGTATGGGGGTAGGTTTATTCAACGATTTTTTTTTTTCTGTATACATGATCGTGTGGCTATATATGCCATGATGATGTATATTTTTCAAATGATTCGAATTTTTCAAAATTTGACTGTACCATCAAACGTTGCGCTATTTATTCGATATTTCATCGATCTATGCAGAGCGTTTTCTTGCGAAAATAACGATTTCCGTTAAAAAATTGTCAATTTAATCCGCAGAAAAATGAAAAAAGGCCTGCAAATATTTTTTAACGGAAATTATAATTTTCGAAATAAAACGCGCTGCATAGATCGATGAAATATCGAATAAATAGCGCAACATTTGATGGTATAGTCCAATTTTAATAAATTCGGCTTATTTAAATTTTTTTCATTCATATATTATGATAGAACATAGTAAACTAATATGTTTAAGAATTAATCAAAAACAATTAAGGATTGAATGCTATCACGGTTCATAAGATGCAATGAAGGATAGTGCATCTAATATTGCAAAAAAATTTAAAAACAAGGAAAAGATTCGAGATCTTTATATATAACCGTGGACATACATAGGCGGGACCGAGATATATGCATCATGATGCAATGGCAATTATAAGAAAATGCGGTGGACCAGATTTATTTACAACAGTAACGTGTAATCCTAAATGGAAAGAATTACAATGGGATTTAAAGAATTTTCCAAAAAAAACCATGCCAAACAATATAGTTAATATAAAAGTTCGTCTATTTCACACAAAATTACAATCAGTTTTAGATGATATTACACATATAAATATTTTTGGCAAAGTATAAATATATGAAACTTATGTTTACACAATTAAATTCCAAAAACGTGGCCCACCACATGCATATATTTTAGTAAGATTACATCCCGATAATAAGATAATTACACCTGAAGATATAGATAAAATTATATGTGCTAAACTATATTTAAATAATAAGAAACTTACAAAATTGTGATTAAGCATATGCTTCACGGTCCCCATACTGAAGAAAGTCCTTGTTTAAATAATGGTAGTGTAAAATGTATTAAAAATTTTCCAAAACCTTTTTGTGAAAGAACAACGTTAAAAAAAATGGTTATGCTGAATACAAAAGAAAAAATAATGTATTGAAAAATCACGTTTACAAATCCAAAAATTAATATGGAATTCCAGTGGACAACTAAATAGTTGTACATTAAGATAAATTTTTGTTAATAAAATACAATTGTCACATAAATGTTGAGTGCTGTGCTTCAATACCAAGTATAAAATACATTTATGTTTACACACACAACGGGAAGTGATCGAGCATATATTGGAATGAAAAAAATTAATCATCATGTCGAAGGAATTATCGATGAAATTAAAAGTTATGTCAATGCCAGGTACTCAAGCAGAATGTAGGCAGCATGGAGATTGCAAGAATTTCCAATTTGTGGAAGAAGTCATAAAGTAGTGAATTTACTAATACATCTAGAAAATAAACAAAAATCGGGTTTTAAAGAAAATAAGATTAAAGATGGAATACAAAATCGGCAAACACTACTCATGGCTTGGTTTAAAATAAACAAAGCTGATAATTTTGCAAAATCAGTAAGATATATATTAATATTCCAGAAAACTATATTTTTAATAATGAACTTAAAATTTTTGAAAAAAGAAAAAATGTCATAAAACAAGACTGGCTAAAATACATATTTATATAATTATCATACAATTTATACAATTATTCGTACGCGCACAAAAAAAAAACGCATATGTCTTTATGGTGAAAGTTTATGATTCTATAATTTTCTCTTCAAGTTTTTCTGATATCATCATCAAGATTGAAATGTAAGTTGAAAATTTCCATCATAAAGTAAATATTTCTGGTGCTTGTTGTTGCTTTTTATAAAAAATTGTTTTTTCCTGTATACTTACTTCTGTCAAGAATGCAGGGTTTTGTGTGTTTATGCCACCCTCTTGAACAATACTTTTAATTTGACTTGATTATTTCTACTAAATATAATTAGCGTATTTCATAATTCTTTATTAAAATTACACTTATATTATGTTTCCGAAATGTTGCGTATCTTTACTCATTATAATGGCGTATAAGTTACAGTACATATATCTTCCTATATTATACAGTTGTATGAACAAAATTTAGTCCTACTCCCCCGTTTCCCCCCAGCTTCCTTCCGGCTCCGCACAGCTTCCCCTCAAATCACGTAGTTATTCGTTCATTGTTACGTGATTTTTAACCCAATTTTTATTAGGTTAGCTCCCCCCGCTCCCCCTTAGCTCCCCCCGGCTCCCCCCCGCTCCCTCCCCCCCCCCCCCTTGTCCCCCTCTCCGCCCCCCCCCCCCCCATAACCTTATACCCTATTCGACAACACACAAACTTGCACAACTTAATTATAAGTTCACGCATATGAAATAATGGTTTGGTTTCATTTTGATTTCTCCCTTCTACACGTTTTAAGACTAACATTATATTAACAAATGTACAATAAAAAAACATAAGTATAGAAAAAAAGTAGCTCTTACTACCAAGATATTGATTCTATAATGTAAATATATGTATTTATATATATATATATATATCGGACATTCCACGTCAACCGGGCCACCTAAATGACCAAAAATCATCGAGACCTAGAAAATAATTTTTGGGCTTACATTTATGCTCTATTTATACGCTTCGAAAATTGACCTAGCGTTTTGAAAAATTCAAAATGGCGGATCCAATATAGCCGCCAACTTTTCAAAAATATACGAATTTTTAATAAAAAAAAAACTATGATATTCTGCGTAAAATTCTAAGTAAGAAGTGTCTCTTACAAATTTTTAAATAAAATTGCCGTTTTTGAGAAAAGAATAAGGGAATTTTAAAAAAATTTCTAGCTTGATGAAACATACATTCTGAACCATTCAAACGTTTCTCAAAGGTAGTTGGAAATGTTTTGGAAACGTTTCAGGATCCTGGAAACGTCCGAGGAAAGAGCTGAATACAGAACGTCTCTGAAACGTTCCTGAAATGTTTCGGAAACTTGTCTTATATTTAGTATAAATAATAACATAAAATTGTTTTCAAATATTTTGTCAATACCTAAATTAATAAAAATTATTCACAATAATAGTGAAATTAAAAAAAAAAATTTGCTGACGCTAGGCCACGAACCCGAGCTAAATTTATTGTCTCAATAATTTTTTATCTACGTATCATTCAAAAACATTTTTTACAAATAATATTGTTTTCTCTTTAGTTCACTTTTAAGATTTTATATTGTGTTCTACTATATGTCAGGTTTACCTTTACTGCTGATTTCATAAATATTAGGCTAAAAAATTATTTAAAATAAATATTGAAATAATATTAAGCTAATTACATCATATAAAATTCAGTTGTAAGCCTAAATAATATAAACTTATGATACTTGTACTTTGTATGGACATAAATTATTCTGCCGGTATCTTATCCCCTCAGGCCCAATGGATAAGATGCTCGCCTGACAATCTATTTAACTCGGGTTCGTGGCCTGGAGTCAGAAGATTATTTTTTTTCCCTTAATTTCACTATTATTGTGAACAATTTTTATAACTCTAGGTATTAATAAAACATTTGAAAACATTTTTTATTTTATTAATTTGTACTATATAAAAGACAAGTTTCAGAAACGTTTCAGGAAGGTTTCAGAGACGTCTCGTATTAAGCTCTTCCCGCGGACCTTTTCAGGTTCCTGAAACATTTCGAAAATGTTTTCGACTACCTTTGAGAAACGTTTCAAAGTTTCAGAATATTTATTTCTGAAACTTTCTGAAACGGACGGTGCTATGTGGGACCTATTGTATTCTAAATATAAATACAAAAAGCATGGTAAAATAATGTATTACACGTACATCAAGTATTTAGAGTCCACAAATAGCCAAAGTTAACTCATACAATACGTCAAATGCGATAAAATTAATTGCATTTCGCTCGGCTTGCGGCCGCACGTCACTGTCACACTGTTTACTGTGTTCAGGTCTTGTGTGCTTGACTGCTTATGTAAGTGTTCTCTTGACTAATGACGAAATCGTAGTGAAGTAGCTTTTTTTATGGGTTTTTAAGAGAATATCAGAGGTAAAAACAAAAGTGTATAAAATTTATTGTTAGTTATATTCAAGAGAACTAATGATTGTGTATTAGTTCCGCTACAATGACCGAGGAACCAGAAGACGGCCGACCTTCAGTATGTGATTTTCATTGATTATTTATTTTATTCAAGGTCAATTTTCATAAATTTCGTAATAAATCAGTTATTCTGTTACTAAACACTCATGACTTAACACAATCCTCGATTTTATTGAAGTGTATAACATTAGGTGCATATATACTAATTTGAGGTTACGTATATGTTTACATATTTCTAAATGACGTTGCCTTCATTTTTTTAAAAGATGACGATGGATAAATGTATGAATAAACAATTAGGCTACTTTTATTAGTTAAATTCAAAATATAAAGTGCATGTGAACGTTTTTTTTGCCAACATTCATAAAATCGCTTTTCTGGTCGACTACTCGAGTCTAGGCTGATCGAGTGTTGGTTTCATGCTGTTTACGGTGATCGACTTCTGATCTCACAGAGAGACACTATTAAAACCTTTTATAATTGTGTATTTTAAGTGAAAATGTTTTTTTCCGTATTATTTCAAAGTTAGAGTGTTTATTAATCGTAATAAAAAATTATGTTTAATCAATTTCAATTTTTTAAACGTTATTTTGTTAATCCAATCTTGAAGTCGAGAAGAGTGGTCGAGTATTGGGTCTTCTAAGATATTTCATAATTATTTTTTTAAATTTTATTAGAAAAAAATTCCCAAAAAGTTTTAATAACATTACGTCATTTGAACTTAATGGTTATACAGACTATAGAGGACAAAAAAATTGTTGCGATAACCATAGATATATTTTCTAAGTTTACTGTCGTTATTAGAGCGACATTATTAGAAACTCTTATTTATATTAAATTATTTAAATAGTCCTTTCGATAGTAAAAAAAGTGCAAATTTAGGAATGTTCTTATGAATGCTTCATTAAATTCTAATAGTGTTACGATGGGTTCCACAATTCATATATCACCAAAAAACCCGATGCGTCATTGTATTTCCTTAACTGTAATAGGGTTTTTTAATAACTAATAGGCATTTTTCTTTATAATTTTCATTAAACTCTCTCTCGTTCTAATATGCTTCAACGTAATGCGTTTACGCTTTTTACACTCCATGTAACTGCAGCCTAAGACTTATATATGAGCAGGGAGCTTCGTTCATACATCTCTTTCTATTGAGGCAACGCTTTTACTTATAGGCTGGGCTTCTATGTTTATTATATCTTTGGTACATTCATGGATTACTGTACGTAAAAACTGTACCCGATAATGCGATGCAGGGAAGGGTAAGTATCTTACACACTGTCATTAAGGTAGTTGGTGCAGATATATATATATATATATATATATATATATGTATATTTGTTCAAATTGATGTATATTAAATGATTTATCGCATAAGTAATTGATTGATGGCACGGATTCATACAAAAACAGCCGAAGAAACTCGTAAATCATAGAAACCTCGAATAATACTGCAAAATTCTGATAAAAGTCAAAAAGGTTAGGAAAATTATAACACAATACAGATATATTGAAAGCATTGAAAATTACATAAAAATAAGAATATTTAAAACGGCACGGGTGAATGATCTAATATTTGAATGCGTCATTACGAAAGATATCTGAAGTAACATATTAGTTTTTTGACATAATCTGTTGAGCAATTCTTACAAAATTGATTTTAACGTCTGTTTTTCACGGGGCAAGCCTATACTAGCCACGTTAAAGAGTCCAACTTTGAAGCTTCATATCTTGAAAACTTAACGGGCGATCTTTTCAAAATTTTAACTATCAATGTACAGAAATATTATAAAGTGATCCTCAACGTTTGGGAACAATCTGTTGTAGGTCGACTTTTGGACCAACTACCTTAATATATTTTTCACCATACCGCACCAGGAAAAGGATGGGCGTATAGGCACCAAGAGAAAAAAATTCGGCTTTGCCTCGTGGCAATATACGGGTGATCTGAGCATTCTTTCTTTCCTATCATGATGCGTAATATACTATTATACGTGTCATCAATGCATGTCATTTATATCATGAATTATGACACGTCATGGATGTAATTTACGACGTACTTTTTTTCTTTGTTACCTACCTTGAATTTGCTGATAACAGTCAATCAATATTAAACTCTGATGCAGATGCATCTACAAATGTGGAACCCTCAAGTGGTAAGTATAAAGTGTATCGGATGCATACGTATTTGTATTCAAAGCAATTATTGAACGTATATAATCTTTTTGGACTGTACTTTGCCTTGACCTTCACCAGTACCTGCTGTTGACAAAGAGAATGGTAAGTAGACATGTTGCGAATAATCAGTAATATTTGACTATACTTTCATGCCCTATTACGTACTTTCTCTTATACGCAAACACCCACGTAAAACTTAATTCAAATTTATCAATTCTATTGGATGGCAGTTAGCACAACAAAAGTTTTAAAACTACTACCACTCTGCCAAATAAATGTCTGCCTAAGAAGAAGAGAGAAAAAGTAGAAAGTACGGGAAAACCAAAACAGCCTGCTGCAGGAACATCGGACGAGTGGTTCAATGCCATCTTAAAGAAAGAAGAAGAAAAGAGAATCAAGAAAAAAAATCATCAGAAACTAAAAAATTAAGAAAAAAAGAGACTTGCTGAAGAAATAAAGAGTCTTAGTAATTAGATGAATAAGAATAAAAAAAAAAGAAAAAAGAAAAAACTGAACTGCAGTTAAAAGTTTACTTATTATTAGTATAACAAATTTTTTTTATGCATAAAGTTACATATGTATTCGTTACATGTAAGTACAGCTGAAATACATAACTCGTATCAAATTTATTTGTTTAATAAAAAAGTCGAATTCGTGTATAGATTTTATTTTCGTCCAACCTTATTTTTCCCTTTTATTATTCTTATAAGTACTTAAGAATAAGTAAATCAGTATAAAAGCTGAAAATTAATTTTTTCCAATATCTTTTTCTGGCTCCGTAATAGGGGCATAATTATGGAACATACGTGCACAGATAAAATGCGCGTTTCATAACACGTACATGTTGGTCTAGTTAGATATTTCAATATTTTTATTAACTTATAATCAAACTGAATGTTTAAATACAATCTCTTACTAAATTTAGAGTTTCCCCGTCTATTAAAACTAAATAATATGATTTGCGACAAATATTTAATTGAATATCGATAAATTAAATCTGACCACGAAAATTTGTGGTTGTAGAAGGGGCCTTTACCTTATTTTCTGTAGTTTCGTATTATTTTGACGATTTTATGGTAGATTTTACAAGATAAATTATAAAGGAATCTGATGGGCCATGATAGTATCTTGAAACTACAGTGGATAAAGAAACTCTTTTACATGAAATAAATAGTTATTCTCGATGTATGAGACTTAAGTGGCATTTTTTTATACGACTGAACATGGCGCGCGGCAAAACCGTGCGCCAAATTCGAAAGTGTAAGAAAGTACCACTTAATTCACAAGTATAAAACACAATTTTGAACACGAGTAATTGAAGTCCGCCATTTTCGTTAATTTTGGTAAAATTTCATTTATCAAATTTTTTTTCAAGATTTCGTACGTCAAAATATTATGAAGCAATAAAAATACGCAACAAATGAACATTGCGCGTCGAATGAACATTGACGGTTAGAGGAGGCGTAACATGTGTTGCCGACGACGATAGTGCATCAGAGTTGACATTTCGCACTTCCTTTGTGTGTCATTTGCCGTGAGGTGCAATAGTTTCCTTTTTAATGTAACTAAAAATCCATCACTTGTATTTTTACATTTCTTTAAAGTCTTTATTTTAAATGTGTAAGTGATTTTGATCCTCGGTAATTAAAACATTCAATTGGGATCGAAACATTACCAGTTTTCATTGTTTTTATATTTTTTTTCTTCAGTTTGTTCAAAATGAGCTCTGAAAGTAACTCAAGTGACGATGAAATCGTTTTAGTAAAGATAAGAGAGATCGCAAAGTTGTTTCATTGAATTTGTTACCCGAGAGGTCAAGGAGAATCTACATAGAGTCGTACAATTTATTTAAAAAGTGATGCAAGGAAAATGGTACAAACTAATTTTGTTAAGATGTACTTCTTGTATATTTCGTAATCTACCAAAGAAATACTCGCCTATAAGTGTATGGAGTATATTTCCAATGTTCAAGCTTACACTTAAAGCTTACAATAATACTGATATAAGTCAGTATAAAAAATTGATCTCATTTTTAAAAAAGAATAATTCAGGTTACGAAGCAAAAAATCAAAAGTTTTTACAAAGAAAAATATTCCTAAATTCTTAAGTGAAGCACCAGATGAAATGTTTTTTAGTACGGCAGTTCGTGAAAGTTATTCTTTTTTTTTAAATTAGTCACTATTCTCTTATTTAATTCATCGTTGATCATTTTTCAGTTTGGTCTTATTTTTGCGATTGCTGGTGCTCTGAGAGGAGAAGAGTTTATTAGTTAGACAATGAAGGATGTAACCAAGTTAAAAAAAAAAACCGGCACTCCGGGAGTGCCGGCAGAAGTGAAGACTCGCACGAATTGCTTTATTTATTAGTATAAAAGTACTATCATGCATGTGGTAAAATATAATTGCGCTATCGTACACAAGCATGACAATATATATTACATAAAAAATTTAACACTCCAGAGCTATTACAAATATTTTACATTAAATAGTTTATCTCTCCGAAAAATCAACTTTCATCCATAATTTTAACTAGTCTTTCACCATCATCATTACTAGCATCATAATCGACAATCTCGAAAACTGATACAATAAGTTTATGGTAGCTGAGATAAGAAACGAACAATTTGGATTCGAATCTATTTAAATGTCTAATAAAGACCGCATCAATAGTAGTTTGTATTTTGTTGTGCTAAGATTGCGATCATTTG
>JAPYYV010001422.1:0-29283 GCA_030522625.1 Copidosoma aretas | reverse complement strand
CGTCTGCTAGAATGTACTATACGATAGTATAGTTCTCTAGCCATAGCAGCGCCATCGGGCGGTGAGGCTAAGTACTTATCGGACCACCCTCGTATATTAATGCTTACATTCATTTACTTTAGTTTTAATATGAGCGTGGACGTATTTGGTCGTAAACTTGGTAAGCCTGACGGTGGTACCCGAGGCCCCCCTGGTATTGGATACAAACTATAGACAGTATGATTTAGATAATAAAAGATTCTGCAATATCGCGGCACAGAAACAACCTCAAGATGCAATCAATTATGCTTACCTAAGTAAAATAATTTTAAGTATTGCTACAAAAATTGATAAACCTGAAACTTTCGTATGCAACTTGAGTAAAAATGTCGTGTTAGCTTAAGCTGATTCAAAAATAGAAGATCTAGATTTTTAAATCATGGAAAAAGTTGTCGAGGAACTTTACAAGGCATCAAGACGTAATTATCCTCGCCGAAAATTTGACGTGCGTGGTTTAGATGAGACTTGGCAAGCAGACCTTGTCGAAATGCAACCATACGCTTTTGAGAACAAAGGTTATAGGTATATGCTAACAGTGATTGATGTTTTCTCTAAATATGCATGGGCAGTCTCCATTAAGAAAAAAACTGGTGATGAAGTGTCGTCAGCAATACAGTCTTTATTTAAAGAAGGCAGAATACCCGTCAATTTGCAAACTGATCGAGGTAAAGAATTCTACTATTCAAGTTTCCAAAGTCTTATGCAAAAATATAAAATAAACTTGTATTCGACGTATAGCAATCTCAAGGCATCTATGTGAGCAATTAAATCGAACTTTAAAAAATTTATTGTGGAAAAAATTCTGCTTGCTAGGCAATTATAAATGGTTGCATATTTTACAATCAATAATTAAGATGTATAACAATACAAAACATCGAACGATTGGTATGAAACCGAAGGATATCATTACGGAGAATGAGGTTCAAGTTTTGAGAAAATTTGAAATAAAAAAATGTGAAAAAAGCAGAAACTGTAAACCGAAATTCAAAGTTGGTGATAAAATACGCGTGAGCAAGGCAAAACAAGTATTTAAAAAAAGTTATTCACCTAATTGGTCAACAGAAATATTTACAATTACTCGTGTAGCAGCAACAAATCCAGCGACGTATCATCTCATGGACTATCAAGATAAACCCATTGCTGGAGCTTTCTACGAGCAGGAGCTGCAGAAAACCAATCATCCAGATATTCACCTTGTAGAGAAAGTGATTCGAAGACGTGGGAATAAAGTCTTGGTTAAGTGGTTGGGTTTCGATGACACTCACAACAGTTGGATTAAAAAGAATGAGTTGTGAAAAAGATGTGATTTTGTAAACTTTTATTATTTATAGCGTGTTTTAAATAAAATGTAATTTACAATTAACTAAAAAGTGTAAAATAATTTTAACCATACGCAAGAATTTTTTTTTGTAAAATCAAACTTTTGTTTATTGTATCTAGATCATATTACAAAGTAATGATATTTAAAAAAAAAAACAAAAAATTACAAAAACCTTGTTTTTTTTTTGTATTTCTTCCTTATATTACAAGATTATAAAAAAATTATAAGTATGAAAAATTAAAATTATGAAATCTATTATAGGTTACACTTAGCATAATTTTGTTCACCGCATCCAACAGTTCATTATAAAATTCGTCGTTTGCATAAAGGGCACTAGACACTTTGGCGGGCAAGAAAACTTGGAATTCTTCTTATAGTTCAGCAACAACTCTGGCTCCATATTTGGTGTCTACTCTTCGTAGCTTTAATACCAAATATGATTGTCCTTTAATCATATCGTTAAGTTTTTTGGTGGGTAAAAACTCGTTGTTAGAAATCATGTTAAATTTTGCCAGATGCATCTGTAATAGAACAAAGACACAAATATTTTTATTATATTTTTTCTTTTTAAAAAAAGAGTTGAAATTACATTTTTGTTTTCTTTGAACTTTTTTAGTATAATGTCGTTGGAGTCTTGGTGTATTCTTTTGCTTGCTCGCGGTCGGTCGTCGACGGTACTTGCTGGTTTATAGCAGGAAAGACTTCGTTGCTGTTGGCTGATCGGTGCCAGAGATGATGCTGCTGCTGTTGGAATAAACTCTGAAGCCTGAGACAGCTCCTGATACATTGCTTCCCCCTCTCTTACCTCTTGCAGTAACGACTGTGGCTCCATTTCATCTTCCCCCACCAGTGTGTGTGTGATGGTACGTTTTGAATTTGAGTGTGTAATTTTTTTTTCTTTGTCTTTTTTCTGTTTGGCTATACTATAATGACCCCAAGGGAGAGTGTCTGTCTGGTTGGGTCGTAGATGGCGTTTGTCATCATGTGCACTTAGTGCAATCTTAACCTCTTTTTCGGAAAAAATTTCATGAAGCTGTAACCTGATATTTCGCTGTTCTCAAGAGATGCTTCCGTTTTCTCGAAAACATTTTACATAGTCATCGAAACATATAGTAGCGTTGACCACAGAGCTCTCGACGCTTTTTGTTTTTTCACAGGTTTTTGATCTTGTATCTTCATGCTATACATCTTGCTGCGAGGTCCGACAACTTCTCAGATAACTTTTCCATTGCACTCGTCTTCCATTAGACCAACAATTTTATTATTTTTTCGAGGCATGCTAAATTTGTTATCGTTTGCATAGTCCCACGTATCAAATTCATTAATATTTTCTCGCATCAAATTATAAATATTTATATTTGAACTTTCATTCACCAAGCTATCTGTATCAGTGTATAGAAGCTTAGATTTGTCTCCTACACGATTTTTTATGAAATCGTTGTGAAATCTATTAACGAGTGTTTTAGACAAGTCTAAGACACTTAGTCCTAAGTAAATTGGTTTTCTACTATAAATTTCAGTGCGAAATAACTGTATGGCTACAAGTTGTTCATTAAAAGTATCACAACTATAGAAACTTGGATGAGCTATTAACCCCTTAGCTCCGTAACGACTTTTCCACTTATTTACAAGCTTTATATAGACGCGCTTCCGTTCGTTTTCCATTGTTTTTCCATAAATTGCGTTATTAAATAACTTACATATTATCTTATCGAATTCATTTTTAGCATTTAGTCGTTTTGCACTGTTCAAGTCTATATATTTTTTTAACTACGGACTCTGATTAAATTGTAGGACTCTGTGAATCTTTTTTATACGAAGTCCGGACTTACAGCTTGTTTGAGAGCTCTGTAGTGAATCGTATCCGTAGTCATCAATTTTTTCTGTTTTGAACCTGGTGGTGATACGTGCTCGGCACAGAAAGGTAAATCTCTGTGAGCCCTATGAAGTTTTTCAGGATATTCCAAATCCACTTCAAGGATGCATCCAATTTTATCATCATCATATATTGTAGAAATATCCAACTGATTGATATTTTCCATCCACTGGAAGCCACTTTGAGGCAGTGATTAAGTCATAGCCCATCCGTATAGATTGTTAACGTCATAATACATAATGTACTTTTCATCTTCGCTTACTTTATGCCCTTCATTCATATAAGAATTGTTTGCTTTTAAATATCTATTAGAACATTGACTAATCCCACCACGTATACCGCGCTTAATAAACATCAACATGTCGATGTCATTCAACAATTCCAATGGCACCTATATAACAGTAAATAATACGTATATGCACACACGTACACACACACATCCACTTACATATTTTTTTCTACTTTTATTAAAAAAGAAAATTACCTTCGTATATTTTAACATAGCATCCCAGGTAAAACCAGGTGTCGTATAATAATGTGCAGGGTCTAGTTCATAAGTTGCAACACAATTTCTTCGGAAATTTTCAAATACTTTAGCAAGAAGCAAAACATCTGTTTTCAAATACAAGTCTGCATACTGTCAAAGCGTATTAATGTTAAAAACATTCCAAACATTTTTAGCTTGTTCATACTCCTCATCAGATGTATGGGCTCCATATAAGCTGCAGTAGAAATCTTTTTTAGAATGTATACTACTCTCTTCAAGCTTTTCAAAAGAAGAGATGAAATCATAAGGAAATACTCCTTTTCTTTTGAATGAACTAATCTGATCTACGGTATATTTAACATCTTCCAAAAATATTTTCTCCAACAAATCGAATTTTTCTAAATAAGATGACAACTTGTCTAGAGAAGAAGACATAAACTTAAAGGAATCAATGAAACGGAGATTAATGTCAGTTCCTTCAACATATTTTGTGAATGATATATATTTTTTCTTAGTTTGCGGCAAAAGCTGCACTCGACCTGGAAAACATGTTGCGAGCTCTTTTATAAATAAATGAGAATCATATCCGCTCAAGTTGTGGAATACTACTGGTATAACTCTAGAGTCTTGATAATTAATATTGCATTAACTATGTGCAGGGCCTCGATAACTACAAAAGAAAAAAATTATTTTGTGAGCTAAGAAAAACAAAAAAAAAAAACAATGGTATAATAGTAAGAAATATGGACAATTATAAATACCTTTTAGTAAGGTGACAATGATCTCTTACTTTTGTATTAGTTAATTTAAAAGATTTGCTATACATGTGACACTGAGTGACATTTTCAAATTCAACTTGCTCTTTTAGAGTTAGATTTTTCATCGATAACGGATTTTTGTGAATTTCATCCAAATCAATAGCGAGGGAATAAAGATTTTTTACGAACCATGTAGCCGGCTTTTCATCTTCTTTACATTGCCTATAGCTTTTATACACCGATTTAGAGTCATCATAGCTGCACTTAATATAGTAACCTATGCTAAACGCTTTACGATGTTGATATGCACGTCTACTTTTGACAGGTTCTAGCAAACATTCAATATCTGCGTAAACAATAAAGTTGCATAGTTCTTATACCTGAAGTTTTTAAACTCAAGATCTCTACAATCAACTTCATGTGCATTTAATTTTTCTTCTGTACGAAAATAATGCAGGCAACGATCACATATGAATGTTCTATGATCATGTTCAGACAGCTGATTGCTTACTAAACGAGATAAATTTGTTATACAAACACAGTGGGCCTTATATTATTAATAGAAATTCTGTTCCTCTTTTTCATTTTCTTTTTCATAAAAGCTTTCGATAACCAAAAGATTGACATGCTGTACTCTTTTGTGATTTGTCAAATGACTTGGTAAGACATTATAAACATTTTCTTTTTTTTTTTAAATATAGATTTATCGAGATATTATTCCGTCTTTCAAACTTGACTATATTTTTTTTATCCACCGGAAATTCAATACCATCAAAATTGAAATTATTTCATATGGAATGTAATTTGAAACTCGAGATGCGTGATATTTCACTGGATGAAAAGCTGATAATACAGCCCACTTGAAACATTGTTGATCATTATTTACTACATTTATGCAAGCTTTTTTATTTTTCACATAGTCCGAAAGTAAGAGCTTCCTTTCATAAGATTTAATTTATTGATGTTAATAACTAGATTAAGTATGGAATCTAAAAACCAACCGGACTTTTTTTCTTGAAAATCTTCTATACCTCTATCTATTGGTTGTCGCACATTTTCTGTGAACCATGTACTCAAATCAGTTGTTTGATGGATATCATGAGATTTTGTGTTAAAATATATTATATCTGTATTTTCTACATCATCTTTTAACACTGTAAATTCAGCAGCCAATACCGTATTGAGTTTCAAACTTTCATGTTCCTTAAGAATATCAGAGATTCGCTTCAAAAATTGTTCTTCAACATCTTCTAAAAATTTTCCAAGGTCCAAATGTCTCATGTTTACAATCAATGCTGTTCTTATACGGTTTTCAAAAGCACTATTTACATCTTTCCAGCTAAGAGATGCATTTTCATTAGAATTTTGACTATTTTCAATTTCTAGATCTTGTTTGTCATGGAAAGTTCTAGCTGCTATTCCGGCACCTTGTACTGTTTCAATTTTATTTTCTTCATTTTGAAATGAATTCAAATAATGATGAATCGTGCCCATACAAGTTTTAATAAACACTACTGTGGCTTGAAATTTCTGTTTATCAGACGTTGTTATATCTCTACGTCGACTAAAAGTAACAGCTTTTTGGAGAAGTGAATTTCCGATGTGGAATAGTTTTTCCGCGAGAGTGAAATTATCTTTTGTATTTAAAATATATTTTTCAAAATTGCTGATTTTCTCAGCTGCTTTTTTACAATATTGTGAAGTGGTCATGCTGGACTCGCTTGCTACTTACTGAGGAGATGAAGTAATCTCAAAATTGACTATTCGAGATATTTATACGTTTTTGGTTAGCGGAGGGGGCGAGAATTTAAATATTTGATTGGTGGCGTGATATTCAGTGGTGTGATAGCACCACGGTGACAGTTATGAGGACTATTTGGTTCGTGCAGCAATCTGAAACGGTGCCACCTGCATAGGTAAAAACTGCGGTACTCACTCACAACAATAACATAGCCTCTTATGGGACAATGACCTCTCATACATTTTTTTTTTAGGCATTATTGAATCTCGTATAACTCAGTTGAGTGTTAGTGTTGTGTATAAGTTTCGAGCCGACAGTGATTTTTTCCCTGCTCCATAATAAAAAATTTTTTGTAAGAAATACATGTATTTTGTGCCTAAAATAATTTTTTTTTCTTATTCTTTTGGAAAGTTACAAAAAAAAAATTTTAACGAAAATGAGTAGGAATAAATTTTTTTTTTTTTTTTATTTTAAAAACTTTTTATTATACATTTTGTTAAAAGAATTTCATTTTTTTTTTTGTCTACATTTTGAAGTGAAATAATACTTTAGTCATACAAAAACTGTTAAAATTACAAATAAATTTCTTCCAACACTCCAGCTTATTTTATTACGATCTTCTTTCTCTTGGTCAAGGCCTTGTTCATCTATTGTTTTTTATTTCTTTCCTCTTGGATTCGCTGTTTTCTTTCAAGAGCTTTTAGCTCTTTTTCTTTTTTGGCGGCTAATATTTTCTTCTGCAGAATTTTTTCTCTTAGCATCTTTTCTTTTTCCTTGGCTCTGATTTTTATTTCAGCTACCAAAAAAAGGAGCTGAACTCTCATTTCCAGCTCTTTTTCCTCAGCTTCACTTAAAGTCAGAGCCACTTTTCTTTTTTTTTCTTTTTTCTCTCGCCTCCTCCTCCTCCTTGTCATTCTCTTTCTCATCCTTCTCCTCTTTTTACTGTCGTGACAACTGCTTTCGTTTATTATTATTGTTTTTTTTTTGAGTTGCAAACGTTGTCTTCGAGCAACTGTGGTGTTAGTGGTTGTGGTGGGGGTGATGTAGATGTTGACAATGGTGATGTTGGTAGCGGTGGTAAAAGCTGGTGGTGGTTGCATCAACATCTGCATGATCGAGCTTGCAGATGGAAGTGGTATGTCACTTACGTCTATTGCTATGATTGACGTAAAATTTGGTGATGACGTAGCTGGTGAAGGTGAGGGTAACGACGGTGACGGTGATGGTGACGGTGACGATGGTGATGATGGTGACGACGATGACGATGGCGATGACGACGACGACGACGACGACGATGACGATGATGATGATGATTGTGGTGTTGCTGTTGCTGCTGCTGCTGCTGGCATCGTTGAGGGTGGTGGTTCCGTTCCATGAATGGTTGGATTAAGCGGTATGAACTCCGCATACATCGCCTCGAGTTCATCTAGTTCTTCATTTATCCACTGTATTTGTAGATACACTTGTCAATCAACTGATTGATTCGATGGAATCATATTCAACGATTCCAATATTGTTGGATCTGGAATGCATACAAATCAAAAAAACATATATATTGATTATGATTCATATTGCATAAAAAATCAGACGCAAGAAAATTTTAGATTCCTATTGTTACTAGATTGTGATAAATTGTCGAAAATTTGATTTCACTCACGATGAAAAACATCGATTTGTTTTGGATTGATATAGCCTATACTTAAGGTATAGTTGTTTTCGTGTAGTTGTTCTTAACACATAAATTTATAGATGATTGATATTTTGCAAGTCAATTATTGTTTACGTATGCTCATTGCAATTGAAATATCCAAATGACTAATAGATAAAATAAGAGATTTCACAAGAAATATTATGAAATTTCAATAAAATCTAAAAAGTTAAGAACAACCTGATCACTATACAGATATACTTAAAGCATAGCAAATCATATAAGCATTAGGATATTTAAAAAACTTAATGCTCCAAAATGTTTATATTTAAATTTTTTTTTTCCAAAATAATTTTGAACGTTTTCCATGAAAAAAAAAAAAAAAAAATTCAAAACCCTTGTGGACGTTTGTCATAAAAAAAAAAAAAAATATTCAAAACAATTTTGGACGTTTGTCATGGAAAAAAAAGAGATCGGACAATTTTGAATGTTTATTGTGAAGAAAAAAAAAAACGGTTTTTCGAAGTCATTTTGTAAAAAATCTACGTTGCCAACCGACCGACTGAGATACAGAAGCAGACAACACTTACTGTACGTACACACAGCGTAATTTTTACGTACATACTTTATACACAGTGACTTTTACAATCCGTTTAACTTAATATTTTATAAGGTTTTTTTTTTTTAAAGTGGTTCATGCGTGAAACTATTGTCGTTGGAATAAAATGAAATTTTGTGAAATTATTTATTGGGTTATGATGCACTTTTATTCAAAATTTCAGTAAAATCGACCACATAGAACGCGAGAAAGAGCTTTTTTAAAAATGCTGTCTTAACGTAGGCTGTTATGGAGAGCAGTAAATTTTCTACGTTCTTTACAAGAAATAAATAATTTTGCGCGTCAGATACGAATAGAAAACTAATACAAGGATGCTCGTGCAATTCCCGAAGAGATTGGTACATTAGAAAACGTTAATGACCGTCTCATTTAACAGATATTGATAAAAATGCAATCGAACATTTGCATTTCCTATGTTAAAGGCATGTCATAGCATTCACAATCACAAAAGACGCTTGGACGTTCACGGCAAGACAGAGCCGCTTTATATACATGCGACAACTGGCCGAGCGCAGAACAGGTTATTAATCATGCCCCTTAATTATGGTTTGACGGGGCAAAATAAAAGTCAGGTTATCAATGAAAATTTTTTCAATTACAAAAAGCATACAGGCATAACCAACAAGACTGTCATAATACGGTAAACAATGTGTACGCACTCGTTTGACTACCACAATCCACGGATTTTCTACCTTAAAAGAGCGTAAAGGAAATAAGAAAAACTCACTGTTTGACTGTGATTGATAATTGACTGACGTTATCCCTACAGAAGATTGAGGTGTATTGGCACTCGACATCCTAGAATCTAGGTTGGATTGGATTTCTTCTGCCTCTTCAATCTAAGAACTTGCACTTCACTATACTGATGACACTAATCACTATTCACCTTGGAATCAGGATCGGATTTCTTCAACCTCTTCGCTCTAAAAATCAACTCTCCACTGTGCTAGTGACACTAAGCACTGTTCACGAATACCTTGTTTAACTTGAGGGTCAGGGAGCACTGAGAACTATGCTTTTAATTTTCGTACAGGGCAAGAAAAATCTATATCCATGGAAATTTTGATTATTGGCGGGGAGGGATGAACTTCATACATGACGTGTATTTGGTATGAAGGTGGAAATGGTCAAGAGGAACAAGTGTTGAAAATTTTTATGAAAAATTTTTCTGAAAATTTTTTCAAGAGCACACATTAGAAATTGGATATACATAACGATGTAGATAAGCTGCTTGGGGACACCTATGACTTAATCTGTTTATGGTTCGATCATTGCTTAGCGAGGAAAAATAGACAGGAAAAAAGTGATGAAAAATTTTCATGAATTTTCGACATTAGGTCTCTCAAACTGTGAGAAATTTTCATGAAAAATTTTTCTGAAAAATTTTTTATGAGTATACATTAGAAATTGGGTATATACATAACGGTACATTAAAGTTGTTTGGGGACACCTATGACAATCTGTTTATGATTCAACCATTCCTGCGAGGCCAGCGAGTGGGCGGGCGCTGCCAACACTGCAAATATATATGTATCATCAACACGGTCTGTTGAATGAGACCCATAGTCTAAAAAAAAAATTAGTTACAAAAATTTTGTGCATTTTTAATATTAGTTCTCTGTGGTTTGTCCGATTTTTATATGGGTTTTATATCACATAAGAGATGGATAGGCAGGCGGGCGTGCGGCACGCGGAAAAAAAAAAAAAAAAAAAAAAAAAAAAATTCAAAAAATACATGGTGGCTTAGAACCGGCCTAGCCTATCTACTGCTTACCTACATAATTGTGATAAAAAATAGTTCAATGTACTGCACCTTAAAAATATCCTATTAAATAAGCTTGCACAAAGTGCACATTACGGAAATTTTTGATCCACCTAGGGATACTTTTTCGCATGATAGTCAGCGCCTTGGCAAGCCGTTAGTCTCCGATAAAGCATCTACGTAACAACTTTAGTATATATAGGCTCAGAAAACAAGTTTATGGACGAAGAGATGGGATACTAACAAATACTTATGTTAGATAGCGTAGAAGTTTTGAATTTAAGGTAAAAACAATTATCTTTTCCTTCCCGTTTCAAACAATTGATCTAAAAATTGTCTAAGGTGCTCTTTGAGGTAGTACTGTCGATACTGTAAATACAGTTTGGATATCGATGCAACTTAACAAACTTATAAGTTATCGTTAAATAACTCATTTAACATTTTGTGGAACTAGGTTGTTTGAGAGGAAAGTTATTTCTTTAGTGAATTGGTTTTCAATCGTTTTTTACTGATTCCAAAGCCTTTAATCTTCATACGCAAAGTGTCAAGATAATAATGAACAATACTATACGAAGAAATTCTCGGTTTAAAAACTTCGTCACATACATTTTATAATAAAAATTTTTTTTGGTATGTTTCATTTTTTTCTGGCTACACAAAAATATTTATTGACCTTTGGCATACACTCTCAGTAATAAAATATAATGAGGATTGGATATGAATTTTTTCACAAGCTTCCATCGATGATTATTAAAGTCATGGCAGTTTCATTATAACTTGTCATTCATTTTTGAGAAAAATCATACACTTAACTATCGAGGTACCGATAATACTACCATAAAAAACTCATATCTGGAATAGATAATTTGTCAGATTTGATAGAAGAGTATCAAGTACGAGCAAAAGTCTTAACTGCATGATAAATTCATCGAAAGGGTTATGTTCTAATTTTGTCCATTTTTTAAATTTTCTAATCGATGGAGAACGATTAAAAAATTGGGAAATATTAGGAATGCTCGAGATGCACTCTCCCTGGACAAAATATGATCCATGCTTGCCGCTCCATCTTAACAGCGTAGGTATTTCTCTTATCTCAAGCGGTCCTTTTATTCCTGCTAACTTGAATTTATTTTTAAGCAAGAGATATGGTTAGCAGAGGCAAGTATCAACGCGTTGTGTGCCTCCACACGGGAGGAATAACATAATATTGGCGCCTTTTTTCGCGCTTGCATACTCGCATCAAGCGATGCGAGTCGCTGGCTTTACGCACCCCTGCTCTTTTATAAACATAAAGCAGAGTAGATTTTAGCGCTGGCCCACTCTTTCAAGCTGCATAAAAGACACACCAGGCTTGGTATTCATACAGTTTTTCTTATTTATACGCATCATAATATATCTACTTGAGGTTTATATTAGCTGATAGAGGATGCGTACGCTACCATGTGTTTATGCAAAATATCCACTTGATCCATTTACTTTGGGGGGGGGGGGCAATCATGGTCCACGTAACTGTATCAAGCGGATGTTCTGCATACACACAGAGCAAAAATAAAATGTATTTAATTGCATAATAATCATACTGCGCACTACAACACCTTGTTTCAGTGAACGCATGTAAATCTCAAGTGTTCGAAAACCAGCTATTGCTTTAAATTTAAATATACGCGCCTGCCTTAATACGCGTTTTGACGTTAAAACAAGCGCTGTATAACTTAACATTGTAACTGCTGCAGTGGCAGTCAGTCTGCTTCGTTCGCTCGTCATAGCATGTAGTGCTTTACTTTCGCTCTACTTCCTCATGAAAGAGAGCTATATAATCGTATATGCTGTCTCAGTTTAATTTAATTATAGATTCGTTTAAATCCGTTCAAAAATTATTTACCTAAATGATCATGGTTGAGTTCAGTGCTTACACTGTTTTATAAAATTCACATTGTGCGAATTTCTATTTTATTATGTCTAATTACCTATAATTGGTTTCTATAATAAATCGCTCTCTCTTTTGTAAAAAGTGTCTTGTGATGCGTGATAATTATTTGCCTATTGTGTAGCTAGCCTATCTCCTTATTCTCCCTCCGTATCCCGCCTTCAATCAAGAAAATCATTTACAGTCCACTCCGTCATTTTTAGACATCAAGAAATTCTCGAGTAAATGTATCGAGCGAATGTTTAACATACCTACGCACAGCATCTTATAACATCCAATGCTAAATTGGCACGCTCAACAAGAAAATATTGGCGACACTTTTTATTACATCCAGAGCAGTATCTAAATACACAAACTTACACGCATGTACACGCCCGAGTGACTCGCTGCATTTGATGCGCGTACGCATCCGCTATTCGCTAATATTAACTTCAAGCAGATGTGTCATGATGCGTATTAATGAGATGGACAGTATGAATATTAGGCATTACATGTCGTCTACGCTGCTTGAAAAAGTGGGTCAGCGCTTAAATCTACCTCACTTTATGTTTATAAGAGAGCTAGCGCACATGAAGCTGGTGACTCGCATCACTTGATACGCATAAGCCAGCGCGCAAGGAGGCCTGAATATCATATAACTTGTCCCAAGTGAAGGTACGCAGTGTGTTGATACTTGCCTTTGCTCAGCATAACTGTAGCTTAAAAATAAATAAAAGTGAGCAGGCAGAAAAGGACCGCTTCGAAGATAAGAGAAATACCTATGCTGCTAAGAGAGAGCGGCGTGCATGGATCTTATTTCGTCCAGAAAGAGTTCGTCTCGAGCATTCATAATATTCCCTGTTTCTTGCTCACCTCGAGAACATCCTGCTTGTCTTTAAAAACTTTTTCAACCTCCTCCTCTTATTCGCTCTCTTGCCCCGCCTCGACAACATCCTCTAGAGTGACGTGTCCACAGAAATTTTGCCACTGCCTCTCAGCACTTGAGTCGACAAAGCCAGTGACTCGCATCTTTTAATACGCGTATAGATAAAAGAGGCAGACCAGGCATAGTATTGCTCGTGCCAAGCAGTTTACACAATGCTTTCATGCTGGCCTCAGATGAGTAGACTGGCGTCAAAAGTTATATATTGGAGACAGAGAAAGCAAGCGCATACATCATATTTCTGGACTTATGGGGTGCTCGTCGAGCGAATTCACTCTTGATCCGCTAATTTAAACCACACGCGAGCATATTGTAATGCTTTCGAAAGGAAGCACGATAATTAGGTATCGTCTTACTCGCGACAAGCATTGTAGATATCGTGCTAATTTTAGCCTCTACAAAACATGCCTCTCGCTCTGATAAAAAAAAAAATTCATTCGTTTAAGCAGGCATAGTAGTGGTACTACAGTGGCATCTGTTACGTGCAAAAATATATCCATATGCATAAGCCATCCATATGAGTGTATACATATAAAGATATCCTTTTTTTAAACGTATTGTACCGTCTGATAATTATTGGTGGTGGTGCTGGTAATAATGGTGGTGGTGGTGGGTAAAGCTATCAAGGCTGATGTAAGATTCTACTAACAATATTTGCTCTACAGCCATCATGAAAAAAGGTCAGCTGATACTTTCATTTAAGCTTTTTTCAGTCTTAAATTTAGCTTTTGTACGTCTTTTCTTTTTTTTTTTTTTACCAGTTTTTGAGTTTACCTGTGATCTTCCTTATTTGTTCAATTTTTCTGAAATCCTGTTCATCGATTTTTCACAATTTTTCCTCTTTTAATTCTATAGATTCCAGTTGCTCAGATAACTGTGTAATTACATTAATAAATTTGTATAATTTTTCTGTGATATTTATCCCACCTTAGTTGATTATTTGATCTAAATTGTTCACATATATTTCTTTTAACAAAAAAAAAGTTTAGCACACCAAGAACTTTATGTTTAAAAATAAATTGGTATGAAATTTATAAATAATTTTATAATCATATAAAGTTTTATAACAATCATAAATAAATATAACTATTTATCATTTGTGTGTTTCAACTCGATCTATTTGCATCCTGTGCAGTGTAAAAATATAGAAAAAAACATCAGATATTATAAAATAAATTTTAAATTTATTTATATATGTTTTTTGAACTCGATTTAGTATCATTAAAATCAATTGATGTGTTAGAAAGTGTAATATATGAATTCTTAAATACAAATATAAGAAAAAAATATGTATATTAGAAGTTTATGTATTATTTTATTACAAAAAACAATTTAATGATTTAGTAATTGGATTAATATAATTTTTAACAATAATCGTATAAAAATATTATGAAAAAAATATAAGGGAGTCGGTAGGGGGGTGTGGGGTGCCATTAAATTCGTGCGGGAGGACGGTGGCGGGATGTTGGGGAAGGAAAGGGGTGGGGGATTTAGTAGTAAAAAATATTTTAAGCACGAATACCGGAGAAAACTAGACAACTTTCCCTTATTTTGTTAGGAGGCTGTGGAGGGGTGGTTGGGGGGGTTATGTGAAATCCCCCACACTAGTAGCTATATAATGTAGGTAGATATTGATAAGGCTCCGCCCCCCTGCGTGCTTCACGTGTCAACCCCCCAAGACATAACTTATGACGATAAATCATCAAATCCTCAAATTTATTTAGTTTTTTTTCATTATTTTAGTTAAAACAATAACATTTAAAATCTAGTTAGAAGAAAATCATTCTTTCTGATGAAATAGTTATACATTGCGCATAATTTTTTTACCTTTTTTCACATAAAGTTTCTAATAGTACTTAAATTTATAGCTAAGCGACTTGGATTCTCAGCAAACAAATAGGGAAGTAAGTTATCCTCTACTGCGCATGTTCGGAAGACAGTAAGCAGCTAGTTATTTGTTATTATTCTTCATATGTTTTCTTTCAATTCTTTATATTGATTTAGTGTGTCATACAGTGTTATTAACTTTCATAAGCTAGAGAAAAACATGGCCAAGTTACATTACCCATTACCGAATTTTTTTAGAAACAAAGATAGTATCATCTAGTTATTCCATATTAAATAAAGGATATAATCTGATAATGTGTTTATAAGAAGACTTTTTTTTGCAATTTTTTTAATCTTGAAAGTTGTTGATTCATCAATATAAGCACCTATTCAAATTTGCTTTATCCACCGTTCCAGTTGCACGGCTACACTTATTTTTCATACATGTGGTTTTATTAAACTGTACTGTGTCACACAACTATATAATGTATGTAGAAATTAACAAAACCTGTAAAAACTAAAATACATAGAAAGAGTGACTAAATAGTTTGTGTCTAAGAAAGTAATATTGTTGACAATATTTACAAAGAAACACAAAAACATGTTTGTGTGGAGTTGGGGGGGACGTAGGGGGAGAGTCTAGTGAGGTGCTACGGGGAGCGGGGGGAGCGATGTAATAAAATTTATTAGCAAGTCCGATAATTTTTAGTATGTTCGTTATAGCTTCTATAGTTGTTCTATGAGTACTTAAAGTGTTTGGAACTTTTTCTAAAACAAGAGCGAGTAAGATAACCCAAAAAAATGGTATGTATGCGTTATATATGAATAAAGTTAAATTTCAATATTTGTTATACATAATCACAATATAACACGTCTGTGTATGGGTCTGAAGTACCAGCTCAAGCAATCGTTTTGTCACTGTTCTAATAATTCTAAAATTAAAGTTTTTTTTTATTATTTTTCAAATAGCATTAAAAAAAATACAAATAAAATATTTATAATATGAATAATTCCTCACGTTATTTTGAAGAATCTAAAAAGATAGAAAAAAATTTTAATGTTCAAAATGTGACAGTTCTTCTAAACGAAATTATTACTTACAAAGGCATACGAAAAGCCCTTGTGGCGTACGGTATACATAGCATACCGATACGTATGCACCCATCTACATCAGATAGAGATGTATGACTAATAAGAGAGAGGAGAAGCAGCATTCTTTAGACGGGACAGAGACTAGAGGAGAAGAAGAAAATTCGAGACTCACGAGACGGGCTGACCTACCTCCAAGTGGCCGTGCTCCCATTGGCTCTTTTCTCGGTCTTAGGTAATAACAAAAAGAATGTATTACTCCTCACTGTGTACTTATTCCTTGTACACCTAACCGACCACAAACTCAAGTCATAGGAAAATTTTTGTGTCAAAGTCGGTATCGGTTAAAAAGGGCACACAGCGTAGAACCGCGAGACAAAAATTGTGTGTAAGGACAAGTAAAAAAATTTTTGTTTGAAACAAGTAGGCTAAAAATAAAGATAAGTCAGAGAAGTAAGGACGAAGGGACAACGCAAAGCTAAGCCAAAAAAGGGCAAGCTGAAGGAGATCGACATCCAGATGTAGAGGAGAAAAAAATGCGGTCCGGTGCAGTCCTATCAGCAATTTGGATAGCTACTATCTTGTTAGTACATTAATGTACAGAATTCTTTTATATAAATATAAATAGATATTTCACGACCCCTCGAAAAGTTTAGAAAAAAGGCACTTTATCTTTGTTACATGAATAGCATAATTACACAAAACTATTGATAAATATTAACGAAGTATATGCATGCTAAAATGGGATGACCATATAATAATGAGGGAAAACTATCGTAAATTATTAGGACGAAAAAACTACTTCAACTACACATAACAAATGTATAATAACAACACCCACTTACACCCTCTTTTTCGCTTAACTGTGATGGTATTAAAAGTGATGCACGTGAGTAAATGTCGCTAATTTAAACTATAGCTACCAAATCGATTTTGAAACAAATTAGGCAAGCAGAACAAAATTTTGTTCACCCAACAGCAAGAATATTTATTAATCAATTGGCAACCACTTGAAATTACACAGGTTTCAATTGAAAATTATATTTATACTTAAAGGAAAAAATTGATTAATAATGATAGTAACAAGAACGTACCTTTAAAAAAAAAGAGAAGAACTTAAACGGAACTCAAAACAAAAATTATTGCATGATTGTCAAACCCATCAAATTAGACCTTATATACGAAGAATAAAGTAAAATAACGAAATTTAATTTCGTCACCATCCCACACAACAAGGAAAAAAACAGAGAACAAAAAAACTTTCACTCTTAGTACCGACCCAAAACATTTCCCACTCGCCCTTTTGGAAACGACTAACAGAAAACTCCCAGCAATTCATAAGCGAACTCGAGCTAACAATATCTAATATATACTTCCAAGACACTCAAAGAACCTTGTAGGCAACTGAGAAGGTACAAAATGGAACTTGTAGCTCGAAAAAAAAACGAAAACTAACTCGAACCGACCTTACCGAATAGAAACGTAATACAAGCGGTCGAGGCAGCACAGAGAGTAGAATTTAGCCCCAAAGAGAGGAAAAAGAGGTGAAAAAATAGTACACTTTAAATAAAAAATTTAAAATCATTGCAGACAAACTGCAGTTCTCAGAAACAAAACGTCTGGTAAATAACACAAAACAGTCAAGACAAGGTAATAAGCAAAAAGCCGTAAAACATCATCTCAAAACTTTTACAGCTGTCAGAAACTCACAGTAAAGTGCACGCCAAATGCATAAATATTACGAATAGATCTAAAAATATTGTGTACCTCACGTAGACTCGTGAGAATGTAAGACAATTTGCGGGACAAAGCCATATAGCGTCGATGGGGACGACGAAAAAGACCTACCGAAAGCAATGATAAGAATTTTTAGGGCAAGTAATACTTATTAAAAACAAAGTTAACATAAGAATAAGAATGTAAATAAGAACAACAATAAATTTATTGTTATAAATAAGAACAGAATAACTGAGAAAATATTATAATTAGCGGACACATAAAGCTGCAACAAAGAAGAACTACAACAAGTTAGTGCACTAATAGAATTAAACACTTAGGTATTTGGCCTCAATAGAGAGCTTTTAAGAGCAACTAGTGTCTTAAAACACAGTATACCTACGACAACAGACAAACAAACTGTTTTAAAAAGAATTAGGTACTTGATCGCTCAAAGGAAACTGATGAATTAGAAGTTGAACAATTTGCAGTATAGTTCCTTTACATGGGTAGTACCCAAGCAGGCGGGCCCAAGCGGGGATACAAGATGGAAAGTAGTAACGGACTTCAGCTAACTCAGTCGAATCACAGTCGGTTCGTGTCACCCACTGCTCGTCCAAAGCGATATTTTACACCATCTTGCATCCGTCTGCTATGAAACAGCAGTGGACCTAAACATGGGATTCTTTTGAGTAGAAAAAGATGATAAAGATACTCATAAGACATAATTTTTCGGACTGAATGGCCACTACCAATACAAACGTATGACAATGGGCTGCACTGATTCTCCAAATACATTTGTACGTGCAATAACGCTAGTGCTAGCAGGCTTACAAGGACATGAAATTAAATTATACATGAACAACATAATGCTATTCGCAGTAAAATTATAAGAACATGAAAGACGATGTAAAAATTTAGTTGAACGTTTAAAAGATTACAACCTAACAGGAGATCGGAAAAAATGTTAGATATTCAAAAAAGATGCGAAAGTATTAGGCCACATAGTCAGCAACGGATAAATAAAAACTAAAATCGTAAAAAACCATTCAAGACCTACAAATGCAAAGAAAAGAAAGCAATTTTCATTGTTTAATACGTGATTAATATTTAATATACATGTAATGTGTAATTTTATTTCAATGATAGGATGAAAGTCTTCCAAATACAAACTTAATTGCGTTACTCTGCAAAACAATAAATGTATTTACATTATGTACAAATTATATTTATTTACAATATTTTATACCTGTAAAAAAAATAGAAATAACATTTAAAGCATTTACTGAGATATTTTCATCTTACATACATTTTGTCTTATCACACTGTTTACTTGTACTCTTCTTTTTTTCTCTCTCTCAATTCATTTTTCGAAAAATGCCAGTCATTTTCTTTAAAATGTCAACCGTTGAAAATCTATGTCGGTAGTGCGGTATATTTGAATTTAAAAATAATGATAAGCATATGAGTGTTGTGATTTTCTCTACATTTCCCCCCTTGAAAAAACAGAGAAAAAACAAATTTTCTTTGAAGCACCTAATACCGGCGCACTATGTTCTAGAACGATGAAATCAGAGGTAACTTTGTTCGAAATCAAATATCTCCAGATAGAAATGAGATGAAAAGGCGTTTTTTTTTTTTATTTGTAGGTGATTGGATCACAAATTCAAAAAAAATGTAGCTGAAGTCTAAAAATGAGAACCTAACCTTATAAAAAAATAAGTTTTTGCAAATTTTTAAAAAAATCAATAAAACCTGTGGTTTTGAGCTACTTATCTGTTCATAAAGGTGTATTCAACAAGTATTGTAGTTGTTATAGGGTACATGAATAATAAGAAAACAAATCATTGAATTTTTCAATGCTCAAACATAACCTCACTACGTACTAAAACAATGGAAATAAAGGTGGGTGTATTCGACATCAAATATCTCCAGATAGAAAATAGAATGAGAAATGCTTTTTTTTTTAATTTCTAGGTAATTGGATACCGGATCTAGAAAAATTATAGCCAAAATTCTGAAAAAATAACCTAACCTAACAAACAAGGCAGTTTCTTTAATTTTTTCATAAACCAATGAATCTGGTTATCTTAAGTTGATTATTTGTTTGTAAAGGCATGTTAGAAAATAGTTGAGGTCAATTAAGTGTAAAACAACAATTAACACTAATTTTTTTGGAAATCTGCAGTGTGCTTACATAACCTTAAAAATAAAATTTCAATAATATACTAAGAGACCATTTTTATCTTGCCATTCTAAATTCAGATTGTATATTTTATACTCGCTGATTATTTCATCACAACAATGCAAAGTCAAAAATTTCTTTTGAAGGTTAGAACGGTGGATCTAATATGGCGGTCGAATTTTCCAAAAATCTTCCAATTTTGAATTAAACATGTATATAAAGGAATTTAAGGGTTCTGACGACGGAAAAAATATTGTTTTTTAAAAATGGAGAAAACGAAATAAAACAAGAATTATTTTTATTTCGATTCTTGAAAAATTACATGTATCGAGGTCTCGCTAAGCACTTATTTCACATATATTTTTATGAATTACCGTACAATTCTTGATTAGATAACTTATTAAATATTGTAAATACACATTATAGTCATTCGTAAAAAAAGTCAACTAAATCATGAAATCTTAAATCTTTGATCCTACTTGTGTAATACATATTGGCAGCTGAAATCGAGCAGTCCATATTGATGTCGAGTATTAATGATAACTACTAATTTATGCAATGAAAAATATAAATACTTAAAGATCTAGTCAGTTAAAATGAGCTTAGCGCTATGCCACATACTTGAAGAATAAATACATTATGAAGCTGACAGGGTTGCGAAGAACTAATTTAAATAATAATACATCATTGTCTAATTTACTATTAGAATTATAATCGTAAACTTCCGCAGTAAGAATTGACAATTACAATTTCAGTAAAGATGTAGGAACAAGAATTCACTTGTTGATCTGTTTAGGCAAATAAAAATTCGTACATAGAATTTTTCAATTCTAAAATCCACTGTAATATGACACTGCAGGTCGAAAGCAAGAATAAAAAAAAATCGTCCTTGAGTGTGATTGCAGCCGCCCGATAGCTCAATTGGTATAGCATCTGTCCGGTAAGCAGGAGGTTGTGTGTTCGAGTTACACTCGGGGACGATTTTTTTTCATTCATGCTTAAGACCTGCACTGTCATATTACAGTGGGTTTTAGATTTAAAAAATTCTGTGTACGAACTTTAATTTGCCTAAACAGATCAAAAAGTAAATTCTTGTTCCTACATCTTTACTAAAATTGTAATTGTCAATTCTTACTGAGGAAATTTAAGATTATAATTTTAATAGTAAATTAAGCAATGATGTATTATTATTTGAATTAGTTCTTTGCAACCCTGTCAGGTTTATAATATATTTATTCTTTAAGTATGTGGCATAGCTTTAAGCTCATTTCAACTGACAAGATCTCCAAGTATTCATATTCTTTATTGCATATATAAGTAGTTTACATTAATACTCGACATCAATGTGGACTGCTTGATTTCAGCTGCCAATATGTATTACACAAGTAGGATCGAAGATTCAAGATTTCATGATTAAGTTGACTTTTTTTTACGAATGACTATAATGTGTATTTACAATAATTAATAAGTTATCCAATCAACAATTGTACGGTAATTCATGAAAATATATGTTAAATAAGTGCTTAGCGAGAGCTCGATACATGTAATTTTTCGAAAATCAAATAATAAATTTTTCTTGTTTTATTTCGTTTTCTCCATTTTTAAGAAAAAAATATTCTTTCCGTTGCCGAAACCCTCAAATTCCTTTGTTTACATGTGTAATTCAAAATCAGAAGATTTTTGAATAATTCGACCGCCATACTAGATCCACCGTCCTAACCTACAAAAGAAATGTTTGAGTGTGCATTGTAGTGTTGACATAATGTATAGTTCATCGAGTATAAAATATACAATTTGAATTTAACATGACAAGATAAAAATGGTTTCTTAGTATAATATTGAAATTTTATGTTTAAGGTTATGTAAACACACTGCAGATTTCCAAAAAAAATCATTGTCAAGTGTTGTTTTAGACTTAATCGACCTTCACTATTTTTGAACATGCCTGTATAAACAAATAATTAACTTAAGATGACCAGATTCATTGGTTTATGAAAAAATTAAAGATACTGCCTTGTTTGTTAAATTAGATTTTTTTTTTCAGAATTTTGGCTATAATTTTTCTGGATCCGCTATCCAATCACCTAAAAATTAAAAAAAAAAAGAATTTCTCCATCTATTTTCTATCTGGAGATATTTGATGTCGAATACACCTACCTTTATTTTCATCGTTTTAGTACATGGTGAGGTTATGTTTGAGCTTTGCAAAATTCAATGATCTGTTTTCTTATTATTTATACTTACTATAACAACGATATTACTTGTTAAATACACCTTTATGAACAAATAAGTAGCCGAAACCCACAATTTCATTGATTTTTTTAAAAATTCGCGAAAACTTTTTTTTTTAAGGTTAGGTTTTAATTTTTAGACTTCGGCTATAGTTTTCTTAAATTCGTAATCCAATTACCTACAATTAGGAAAAAAACGCCTTTTTATCTTGTTTTTATCTGGAGATATTTGATTTCGAACAAAGTTACCTCTTATTTCATCGTTTTAGTACATAGTAAGGTTATGTTTCAGTATTGTAAACATCAATAACATGTTTTTTAATATTTATAGACACTTTAACATTGATAATACTTATTAAATACGCCTTCATGAACAAATAAGTAGCTCAAAACCATTGGTTTCATTAATTTTATAAAAAATTTGCGACAACGAATTTTTTTAGGTTAGGTTTTCATTTTTAGACTTTGGCTATAGTTTTTCTAAATTTGTGATTCAATAACCTACAATTAAAAAAAAAGAACGCCTCTCTATCTCGTTTCTATCTGGAGATATTGAATTTTGAACAAAGTTACCTCTGATTTCGTCGTTTTAGTACATAGTGACGTTATGTTCCAGTATTGTAAAATGCAATAACCTGTTTTTAATATTTCTATACTCTTTATTAACGATAATACTTATTGAATGTCTTCATGAACATATAAGTAGCTCAAAACCACAGGTTTCATTGATTTTTTCAAAAATTCGTGAGAACATTTTTTTTTTAAGGTTAGGTTTTTATTTTTAGACTTCGGCTATAGTTTTTCCGAATTCGTGATCCAATCACCTACAAATTTTTAAAATAAACGCCTCTCTATCTTGTTTCTATCTGGAGATATTTGATTTCGAACAAAGTTACCTCTGATTTCATCGTTTTAGAACATAGTGCGGCGTTATTTTTGTGTCCAGTATCTATTTCGTTAACTAAATTTGAAATCTTCTCTAATTCTTTGTATGGTTCAATTTATATAGTTTTTTCCTATTTTGTCAATTTCTATTTTACACGTAAACTTAATCTCCTATATTTATTCGTCATTTTTTTTATGCAGATTGAATCTATGTTATAATTGTAAGATTTCAGTGTGTTTTTAGGGCCTATTTTATATCCTTTTTAAGGTCATTATGTAAACAATATAATTTCAATTTTTGTGGTAAATTATTTACATTTCAACCTTCTAATAGGTATTTTAAAGCAAATTTTGTCACTGTAAGTTCTGTTTTATTATATTTTCCTTTGCATTTTTGTGTGACAGTGGCTATGAAAAGTTTTTTGTCACTTTTATTTATCTTGCATCGTATTTTGTTAATAAGAGTTTGATTCAATCTTTTATAAAGACCGTTAGAAAATTGCGTATCAACAGCACTGGAAGTTAACTATAAATTTTTGTCATTAAAAAATCTTCTTATTCCATGTTATTTATTCCATAATATTGATCTGACAAGATCAATCTAACGTTATAGTTTTCAGTTACATGTTTTGTTAACTTAATAGTATCGTTAGAATTTTGATTTTTCAAAGTCAAAATGTTAGCATATCTAGTAAAATGATTCACCTAAGATGTAAATATCTTTTTGTTGAGCGTGATCCATTAGAATCTCCGATGGTATCAATAGTTACGATTTCAAAAGGATATTTAGCTGGTCCCAAGTGACACATAAATCCATACTTAGACTTTTTCGTGATTGGTTTCTTGTACAAATTTCACAGTTCTTGCATGTTTCATTAATATTGTAAGTTAATTGTTAATTTTCTATGGATAAAATGATGTTATGTTATTTATCATTAAAGTTCTTCCTATATGACAATAAGTTTCGCGCTCATTTTTTATCAGGTTTTTACTCAACTCTATTAAATATGTAATTTTTTTCGTATCTTTAGAAGTCTACTTTTTGTAGTAAACTTTATTTTTAAATAAAAATTTTTTTTTTTTTATTATGTAAATCTAAATTTAAATTTTGATCATTTTTTGTATCATCTACATCTATGAAGTTAATTACATCTAAAATATCATCTATGTTTCCGTAAGGTCCTAGAACAGAATTTCTATTAAAACAGTCTGCTTCTTTGTTTGGTTTTCTTAAGTTGTATTTTATTCTGAAACTGTATTGAGACAAACAATGCATTGAATCACCTAGTTTTTTATCCGTCCTAGCCGTGATATTATTATTTTCTAATAGTTTATGATTGCACTATACTGTAAATTCTTTACCCATAAGTCAATGCTGCCAATATTTCACTGCTTCCTCAATGGCGAGACATTCGAGGTAGATTGTTTTTTTTTCTTTTAAATATTTGATATTTTTCTTGAAAAATAAGCCACTGGCTTTGTAAATCCATTTTCGTCTATTTGTTTAAGCACAGCTCCTACTTCTTTTGTACATGCATCAGTGTAAATATTAATTGGAACCTCTGGATCAAGAAGTTTTATAACTGGCTCTTAACATAGTAATAACTATTTTTTTCTAATGAATCTTGACGTTCTTTTGACCAGTTGAATTTTACATCTTTATTCAACTGGTTATGTAATAAATCAAGAATGACGGAAATTTTCGGTATGAACTTATGATACAAATTTACTTCAACTAAAAATTAACGTATAATATTTCTATATATATTTTGCATGGTTGTTTGAAAAAATCATTATATCATCTATAAAATGAACTGCACAATCAGAAAGTTTGTATTTTCTAATGATGTTGCTGAGGATTCTTTGAAAAATTGCTTAGGCTGTTTTTTATTCAAATTGAAGGCAAGCCCATCAAAAGTGACATTCATGGGTAATAAATGGAGTTGTGTGCCTATCTTGAATTATTAGTTGTATGGATCAAAATGCCGGATAAATGTCTGTTGTTAAATACTTACAGTTCACCGTTTTTATTATAAGTCTTCAATTAATGGAAAGGGTTATGACTGAGGGACAACAACTTTATTTAAATCTATGAAATTAATGCAGAATCTCGATATTCTATCCTCTTCTTTTTTGTATGCAAGAGCAACTGGAGCCGCAAATGGACTGTAAGATTCTTCGATTGTATTCGTTTCTAATAATTTTATTATTCAATTTTGTATTTTTTTCCTATCTGCAAACGTACATCAATAAAGACGTTTATAACAATATCTTTCTATTATAAGATCAATGTGAGCTTCGTAGACTTTTACAGTACCTACATTGTATCTGTCCCTGGAAATCACTAAATTGTATTTATTTATCAAATTATTGATTTCTGACTGTTGATATTAGTCTAAATGATTTTTAAAAATCTTGAATTGATCTCCATTTATATGTTTGTTGAAATTTATTCCGTACTTGATAAAATTCGTGTTTCTAATGTTTCATTGTATACATATTTGTTTTCTTTATTATTGTCACCGAGTACATCAGCAATATTGATATTCCTTTTTTCTACATTTTCAGTCAACACTTTATCGATGCATTGTATAATTGTAACATCTTTATTTTGTATTAAATTAAAGTTTTTCTTACAATCCAGTCAATAAGAAAAGCATAATTAAAATTTCCTCTATCCACAATAAATGTATCCATTGTTTTTTCGATATTGTATATTTTTATGTCAGGGTTACCATACTTTTGTGTTCTTAACACCATTAATAGTCCGTAAGTTTACACTTTGTATATTTTTCATATTTTTCTATCTTATTCTTAATAATTTACCATTAATTAATGACATATATGATCCGGAATTATAAATTCCAGAAATGGATAAAGAGTCATTTAAAAGTGACTTGATTTTTATTAATAGTCTTACATCGAGTTTTTTTTAATTTTCATTGACTTCTACTTCTAACTTTCATATGTTACCATATTTTTTTGTTCCATTCTCTTATTATTCTCATGCTTGTCTCCAAATCAGCAACAATATTCGAAATGTTACGGCTCACCTTTTTTTTTTCCTGGTAGCATATCTGGCATGGTTTTTTTTCTCTGATTCTCATTAACTTCTCATCAGTATACACCGGCTCTTTCTTACTAAATTTATGGACTAGATGCTTTAACTTACCAATCTCGTTATGGAGCTCCTTAGTTCCATGCAAGGTTTCTCTATTAATTATGTCTGATACATAGTTTGACAAACCAACTGCTATTAAATCTATAAGTTTATCTGCGTCTATTGATTTTCTGACTTTAAGTAACCACTTTTCCTTTTTAAGAGCAAATTCAAGTGAATAGCCTGTTTAGTATTTAAAAGCATAAGCATACCTGATTAAATACCCTACCTTGTTAGCAAAAGCTTCGCAAAAATTTTATTTTCAATAAATCTACCCTGATTTTACTAAAAATTTTAAAATCATGCAGTCATACCAATCTGCACTACCCTTTTTAAAAAAAAGTTTTAAAATATCCTGTTTTTCCAATTTTGAACCATCAAACAGCATTCACATTCGTTTTGAAATTCATTCATTCACTAATAAGCATGAAAATTATTTTCATCAAATTTTTTTATCATGAAATTACTAGCTTTTTTTTTTAATTTTGTATCTCAGATTTTTGTTGTTTTTTCTCCAATACTTTCTCCAATAATTTTTTTAATATATAATCGGATATACTATGGGTTGCTTCTTCTCATTTTTTTGTAATCTTTTTAAGATGATAATCTTTAAACTGTAAATTTTTTTCATCATTTAAATATATTTTAGATAAATTTTCTGTTAAAGTAGTTTAAACATTTCTATACTGGTTCCTCTTTGTGAGTGTTCTTTTTTTATTTCAGCAAAGCTTTGTGATGTTATAAAAGTTTTATGCAAACAAGTTGGCTGATTTTCATCTGTGATATCAAAGGTGCAACCATCTGGGGCCTAATAATGTCAGACACAATATTGAGGTTTTTCCATCTGTTGATGCTCCTATTCTAAAAGAAGATCGAAGTTTTTTCATATACTTGTTGTGTACAAGATATGTTTGCAAAAATGTTGTTTTGTGATATGTAATTTAATTTTAATCCGAAGATAGGTATCTTCAAATCAATACTTAAGCTTGTTTCTCTGTGAAAACAATAGATTTGTTCATATTAGATACACATTGCAAGTTTTGACATTATTCCATACCTCTAAAAACAAGAGAAATATCATTGAAATCTTTTACTTAAATATTTTTATTTCACATACATTTTGTCTCATCAAACTGTTTACTTTTACTCTTCGTCTTTTTTATATCTCTCTTTATTTATTCCTCAAAAATGAAGAATTTAAAGATAATGACAAGCATACGAGTGTTGTGATTTTCTTTATATATAATAAATAACAAGTGAATGAAATATGAGTGAAAAAACTTTATTCTATGGAAATAATAGCAAATCCGTAACAATAATAAAGGAAGAAAAAATGTATTTACCTTAAACTTTTATAATTAATTTCATTCTTGTCCAGGTGCATCGCAAAAATTAAAGGAGGAAAAGAAACTTCAAAAAATTTATATAATAGAGCACATCGGCTGTATACTTACTATGCGGGATAATTAAATTATTGAACGATCAATAAGTTTATATTTTGCGATCCTTAATTAATTTTGTTTGCTTACACGATCATCTCCTGCATGAAACAATATAGAAGAGTCAGACCACTGAATGAAAAAGTAGAACGTCAAAAGACAGAATAATAGAATGCAAAAACAGAATCAAGTGATGTTACCGCATTGAAAAAATCAATCAGAAAATACGTTATAATCGTGGTATGAAAAAAAAACGTATTAATATCATGTAACTTACGCATACACAAAATATTGATCATTATTATAAAAAAAATTTTGTTACAAAAAAATTAAACTTAAGATTGGATGAAGAAAAAAAATTTCTCAAAGATGACAAATATGTTTCAGGTATGCGTTAATCCTTACTCAAAACGAATGTAAGTAGGAGATTTTAGAGGAAGTGTACAATGCGAAAATTAAGATTACGAATGATTATTAATTACATCGATGAATAGACGTTACATTGTTACTTACCATATTGGCACATAAACATAACTTATATCAACTAGGCGCTCAGTTATAGTCCCTTACTTACCTTCCTTACGAAAAATCTTAATTACCTAAGTTACCTTCACCCACAACAAAAAAAGAAAACAACGGGAAAAAAAAGGTTCATAATCGTTCAACTTACAAAACTGACAATCTTTCCGCCACTAAAGGGAAAAGTATGATCAGACGTTAGTATATTAGATTTAGATTAAATAGTTATTGACAGAAAATAGTCACTAAAAGTTCTAAACAAAAAAAAAAACTACAACGTTGAAAAAGACTTAAAAAAAGAAGAAAAAAAAGAGAAAAAAAAAAAACGATGTATCCACTTCGAATGTATATGCATACAGATAGAAAAAAAAAACGCTCAATGATAAAGTAGTAGTAAGTCTCATGAAACGTTATTTGAACATCCTAAACAGATGCATCTATGTATAATCAGGAAAGGCCCACCGCAGCCATGAATCGACACACGGCCTAAAATAATCGATCAGCTTTAAGTACCACTAGAGCAGCAGTCTCCATCGTCACTACATGACGAAACAGTCACGGCAAAAAACATGTGCAATGATAAAAAGAAGAAAACCTTTACCAACTTGCCGAACGATAATGGAAAGTATAGGTAGTACACCTAAAATGCCTTCGACCGAAAGCATTGCAATGCACCTCCCTGGTGAAATATACCGCGTCTAGTGGGCAGGAAAAGGAAACTGTCGTTCCGGTGCGATTTCCTCTAGGTTAGAGCCCAACACACAATCAAAAGTCGTGACTGTATGTCGGTGGGCGGGTTCGATGCCCAATACAAAAAAACTCGAGTCCAAATCTCGTATTGCCCAAAATTAATAATAGGTAAATATTTCAATTTTATAACCGGCTGTCGGTCAACTCAGCTACTCACTGCAATATCTACAGCGAGATAAACTGTCTGGCACTTTATTGATTAACGCGACAAAGATAAACAAAAAATATAATTTAAAATATGCTTTCCTCCTTACTTACTTTTGCTCTTTATTTATCGAGATTCATCTCCTTATTCACATTGAAAGATTCTAATGAACATTGTATACGATAAAAAAAAATATTAAATAGGAACACGCAGATTGCCTGAAAGGGGAAGGTTCCT
>JAPYYV010001421.1:0-24407 GCA_030522625.1 Copidosoma aretas | reverse complement strand
CCCCCCCCCCCGCTCTCCCTCCCCGATGTAAAAAAACAAAAACCCTCCCCCCCCCCCCCTGCGCGCCCCCATTACCCCCCCCCCCATCTGATATGTATATATATTTTTATCGCCATATAATCTGTTAATTTAATTGTAAATAACGTTTGAATTCTATAGTGACCTTCTCTTGTGTTGATTGGGGAAGTTCCTATCACACATACAAGCTCTATTTCGATTACAAGTGAAAGATCCAGCGATTTTTCTTATGATCAAGTTTTTAATATTAGTAAACTATTATCTAATGTATTTGTAATAGATAACATCCATTACTATTTGATAATATTTTAATCATCGTTACAAATCATTATTGTTAGTCTGCTGATTATACTTTACAATCTTGAAAAACTGTGTAGCACAGGCAATTCGTCGAAGATTATGCAAAAATTAAAAAATTATAGTATTGGATTAAAATCATTTGATTTATAGAACCGAAATATATTCTGTATGTTTATTGTTGTGACATTTTATATGCTATTGTAACCCATCTGTTCTTTTAAAACTAGATAAGACTATAGTAGGAATAAAAATTCAAATAAAACTAGGAGCACAAGGAACAGATAAAATTATAATAGCTGGCAATTTAGATGATAGGAGAGAATGGGAGCAACCAGAAAGAGATACTAATGTTTGTAGCCAAAGAAAGTCAGAGGATAAAGATTTAAACAGTGAAGGCGAAAAACTGAGAAAATAGTGCTGAAACATAGGATTAGTAATTCAGAATAGGTACGTAAGGGGAGATTGGGAGGGATGGATAAATTATGTAGGAGAGGAGGAGCAATCAGTCCTTATTTCATATTGGAGGTAAAGACAGAGGGCTATAGTGCTGTTGAAACTTTAAAAGTGGTAACCAGAAACTAGTCTGATCATCTACCGATAACCTTTCAAATTGCAGGTGATATTATACAAGAAACATAGGAAGGAACAGAAGCAAAATATTACAAGATAATAGTGATATGGAAAGAAAGTGGAAGATATGAGTATTAAAAAAGAGTAGAGGAGATAGAAAAGAAATGGATAAAATAATTAACTATTGCAGAATAACTATTACAGTAAAATTAGACGATTTTCCTAACATAATTAGACATGTAGCAGAGGAACTCAAAATTTTAAGATGAAAAGAGGAAAATAATTGCAAAATTTATAAACAAGATTTTAGAGTAACTGAGCATGAAAGAAAGATGACAGGTAATTTTAATAAATAGTCACAAAATACAAAAAAGAGTACAAAAATAAAATTGGAGACCATAAAAAGAAACGTTAAGAGTTATTAGAGATGAAAAATTTAAAAAAACCAAACACAAACTAAGGAAAGTAGCGAAAATAAAAATTTAAATAAGCTTTCTTCAGTGATTGTAAAATACAAACAGAAACAAAAAAAGGATAGGATTAAGAAAAAAGGCATGAAAAAATAATTGTAAAAAATTTGTTAAGAGAATACATTGAGACATATTACACGGAAAACGCAGAAAAGAACACAGAAATCAACAGCAAAGTCTAAAAGGATTTCGACAAAAATATATCGATTAATAAAGTAAAGAAAGCCCTAGAAAAAATAAAAAACGGAAAAGCCGCAGGAGACGACGGAATTATGGCGGAATGCTTTAAAAATCTACCCATGATTTTGATGATGGAATGAACAAACATACTTTATAGGTTATATATAGAAACACACATTATCAAAGGGTGGGGAAGATACAAATGTATATAATTTACGAGGCAGACAAGGAGTAGGAGAACGTTAAAAACTACAGGGGTGTTGCTTTATAATCTATAGGATACAAGATATTAGCAATTATAATCGCTAAAAGAGGAAAAAAATAGGTGGAGAAGTATAAAATATTAAAGAAGAGTCAAGCTGGCTTTGTAGCAAAAAAAAAACAAGTCATCATATTTTTGTACTCAATAGTTTAATTGAAAGTAAACCAAAGGAATGTTGCAATAAGTCATATGCTATGTTTGTAGTCTTTAAAACAGCATTTGATACGATCAATAAAGAAATGTTCGGGATAAAATAAGAGAAAATAGAGATACGTATAAAAATGATAAAAATGTTAAAAAGAATCTATAAATGAAAAAAAAAAAATTAATTACGGGCTAGGGGCTAACGCATATATTTGGAACATTAAACGAGGTAATAAAAGGGTAATTATGAAGCAGGGTACACTTAAGTTTATTTATAGAGGATATGGACAATAAGTGCATTTATAACAATACAGGAGGTGTTACAGTAGGCAAATTAAAAATCCACTGTCTTAAATCTGCTAATGACGTACTCTCAGGTGTGTAGGATTCCGAGAACACAAAACAAATGCCGAAAGACTTATATACAGTACTAAAACCAGACTAGAAGTACACATAAAAAAACCGAAAAACTTAATTATTAGGAAGAGTGAAGGGATAGAAACAGATCTGTTTGTATTTAAAGACGGGGTATTGGAAGTTTTAAGCGAGTATATGGACCAAGGAGAGTGGATCTTAACAAAAAACAGATTCTCGTGGGATGAAGAAAAAACGACAGGTAGAATGCAAAGGGCAGTCAACGCAGTTTGAGGCTTACGCTAAAGAGCTAAAGTAAACAGTTTAAATTTAAGATTTTTTCTCATGGGTAACATAATAAATAATTATTGCACATACGGAGAGGAAAATTTTGTATGAAAACGAAAAGAATAAATAGAAAAAATAGAATGCAGATTTACAAATATAATATTAGATTTAAACGCAAAGAAAAAGGGAAGAACATGGGAAATGGAGGCGGAAAGGGTAGGTATAGAAATAGAAATACGGGAAAATGCAAAAGGTTTTTTTGGACAATAACAAAATAGACAAGAAAATGTGACCAAACGTATGCTTGATGGGAAATATAAGGGTTATAATAATAAAATCGATTGAATTTAGCAAATAAGTCAAGGTAGGATATGAAAAAGTAGAGGATGAGGAAACAATATGTCTGAAAGAATTTTGATTGATGGACTGTAGGCTCTGCAATAGAAAAAAAACCGCTTTCAATTTATTGATGCAAAGCTTCCTCATTCTCATGTTATTCTACTTTTTTATACACATCCTTGTCAATTTTCTTTTCGTCTAAATCCAAAAACAACATTCACTGGCAGTAAAATCCATATTAAAAAAAAAATTGAAAATAAATGTGAGTGATAATAAGTTGTGTTGAATCAATTGCGTATTACATTCTATTGTAAATACAATCAGTAAAAATTTAGGGAAATAATAATTTTAAGGACGTTTGCTACAGTTAGCGGGGGGAAATGCTTGAGGGGCAAAGGGAAACTAGCGACGAGTGAAGATCTGACAACGCTGTACAGATTTTCAGTAGATATACCTATTACCCACAGTCATAAAATATTTTTACAATGCATATACATAGACACACGTATAGATTTCTGTAGCGGAAAATGACTTTGAAGCTTGTGGCTATCCGGCTAGTGAAACCGGAAGCGCGAGTCGCTACACGACGATGCCATAGCGTTTCTGTTGAACTCTTATTTATTTTTTTATTTATAAACAAATCAGATGATCGTCGCAAAACTTGTTATACATTATATTAATAATATCATCTGTGACATATAAAAAAATTGGCGAAATTCATTGGGCCATATTTCTTAAAACTAAGTTTTTATCAATTTTCCTATAAGCGTCCGTGTTAAATGGTTGAACTTTGAAATTCAATATCTCGAAAACGAATCAGATAAACGTCTTTTAATTTTAACAGGGTTATTGTAACAACAATAAAAACGACCTGTTGAAATTTCAAAAAAATTCATTGGAGACTTTTATCTCTACTGAACGTCCTTAAGTACTTAAGACACCATAAAGGTGAACGTAGAAGTATGTGAAAACCTGTATATGAAATAAAAAAATTAATTAATTAATATTTTCCCTCTGCTAATAATAAGTAAGAATTTGAAAATTTTATCTTTATATAAACGTGGTCCAGAATACCCGAAAAATTATCAAAATTCTTGCTTAACGCGAATTCTTACTAGATCCATTCGTGTTTCCGCTTATTTTGTTCCTAAGATGATAGGCTACGAGAATCAGTTTCATTTTTAGGTGTAAAAATCGTTATATATGTGTACATAAAGAATACATATAGAAAATTGTAATGATTCGCTTGTTTTAAGTTAGTAACATACCAAGTGGTTTGTACATAAAATACTTTAATTGTTTATTCTATACTTGAAACCATGTTTAAGATCAGTTTTCGTTATTATAGCGATGTATGTACATAAATACATAATTATATACATATGCACACACAAATATATATATATCTTGATATATTATATAGTTGTATGGTTTTAGGGTGAGCACTAGTTCCCCCCCGCCTCGCCCTCCCGCTCTGACCCAGCTCCCCTCCAAAATAAGTTAAAATATGTTTGTTTTTACCGTGAAATATGACCTCAAATAATTTAAGCTAACTTCCCCCAGCTTCCACCAACTCCCCCTAATCCCCCCCCGCTCCTCCGAAACTCCCCGTGGCTCCCCACCAGACTCCCTTTCTACGCCCTCCCAACCCCCCCAACTTATTTTTCCTTTCGTTATAAATTTGGCAACGCTATTTCTTTTTTATAAGTATACTAATCCCTATATTAAAACCAAATACACCCCTATAATTATTAAAAAACTTTATTATACATCTTGTATTTAGAATTAAGTGAAAACAAACGTAAGTCATTGAAAAATTAAAGTAAAAAATTTAATAAAAACCAAACAAATAATACATGTTTATATTCATTATCGTTTTTTATTTTCATTACATAATTTTGGATGTCTTTTCAAGTGTTATGTATTTAAGTAACCTTTAACGCTATTTTAATTAGTAATATGTGTATAAAGACGGGGATTAATCAAATTGACAAAGAAAAAAATACAGTTTATACTTAGTAATATTCCTACATATATTATTTATCCCTTGCGTTATGAAAAATGAAATAATATTAAAGAATAACGAGAGTATAATAGCATACCGAATATATGTGGAAAAAAACCTTAGTTTTACTTCTTTTTTAAGCATTTACAACAGCAAACCTAACAACCAACTATATTTTATACTGCTCGAAACAAGCAAATGAGAGACATCAAAATTGACCGCGGAATTTCCCAAATTTTATTGAAAAAAATTAGTGCAGCTTAAAAAAATCTCCCATATTGCTGGATAAGTCAAAATCGTACACGGTATATAACATGATATAATAAATATAAGGTGTTTTTCAAAGCAGCTGTTTTAAGAGCTAATGACAGAGCTGTCATGTTTTCCGCAATAATAAATCAATTGTAACGTTAGGATTATTCAATATTCAAGTTTGCAATGTTAATAAATAGGCTTAGATATTGGTTAAATATAGCTCGGCAAGCTGGTGATTGGTTCATTTGTATGTACTAGCACACATTGTTATATATATAATCATATATAAGCCATAAAATTAAGTATAGACAGCTGATCAGAAAAACTTAAGTAACTATGTTCTTAGTCGTACGGAGTCCTTAGTTATAATGAGTGATCAGACACAGCACATGTGGTTGCTGATTGGTCGATTATTAGTTTGTTTCATAATAATCTAGTTTATCTAAGATAGTCATCTTTACTAACAGAATAACAATCATGGGTAATAATAAAGTAAGACAGTATACTATAAAGGGCGTATTCACGGAAAGCAATGGTTATGTAAAAAAGTGTTTGTTTGAATTTTGTAGTAAAAAGATATCAATAATGATCGGAGGTTGTAAAATGAGCTGCAAAAAAAATTCCACAATGAGAAACATGATATAAAAAGTCTTAACTTATTACGCGTATTTGTTTTCAGCACAGCATAAGCGCTACTATAAGTCATCGGTAAATACAGGTATTTACTTACAGTAGAAAGACCAAAAAGGGCTTTTGATGCATTTTATTCATAATATTTACATTATGATTTTTAACGATAATCATAAAGACATCGTTTCTTAACGAATACTAACTATGCTGTTTAAATTTTGTTAAATATTCTTTCGTTATTTAAAAACAATTTTTGTCCTTGTACTAAAACCTTTTTGAGAAATGAGATTTGTCTGAAGTTTAATGTTATACTGTTTATATCTTTGATACATTATTTTATGGATTAAAATTACATAAGATATTAGTATTAAAAAAAATTAAAACATACCTGTAAGAAAATGATAAATTACTTTATTGTAACAAATTTTAAGTCTGTACTAAATTTTTCAAATTCTATTTACAAATTTCACAATACGTCGAGTACAAAAATTTTATTCATAATATACGAACATAAGAATTTACGCAGTCAAAATATTATAAACAGTAAAGAGTCTCTTTAGCTGAAAAAAATCATATAATCACTAGAAATTATAACAGCTTTTCAAAAAGAATGGTGGCAGTTGCATAAAATGTGTAAATAGTGCTGACAAAATGTAAAGAGCATAAATGAATTCAATCGACGAAATTATTGTACTAATATAAGTATATGAATAATCTAATGTAATATAGATGTGATAAAATTTATTCAAGAGTCCGATTATTTTTAATGTGTTTGTTATAGATTTTACAGTTGTTCCATGAGTATTTAAAGGAATGGTAATTTTAAATAAAGAGCCAGTGAGTTGACCCAAAAAAAAGGTATTATATTTGTTCTATATAAATGCACTCGGTAATATGTGCTAAGTTGAGGTTGAATATTTGTTATCTTAAATCACAATCCATGAGGTCTGTGTATCTATCCGAAGTCCTAGCCCAAGCAATCGTTTTTTTCAATGTTCTATTATTTTTAAATTTGAAGTTTTTATAAAGAAAAATTTTCAAAACAGCTTTAAAAAACAAATTGTTACATTTATAAATAAATGAAAATTAAAATATATTTTGATAATCATTTTTTAAATCAAACTATAGAAGCATTTATAAGCTTCTTCAATAAGTAAGAGAATAATTGATTATTAGTTAAAAATTTTTACATATTCATATAATAATTATTAAAATGATTTATCTTACAAATATAAATATTCGAAAAATTTGCGAGCAGAGTGCGCAGGTAGGCGAATATATATATATAATGAGTATCACAAAAAAAAAGATAGGTTTCTTAATGTAATTACACACGTAGAAGAGGAACTAAAATTGATAAAATAAATAAGTTACAAATCATTGCAAATTGATAAAGAGGATTCCACAATAGTTAAGCAGGAAATATAGATTCTAAAAAAATTTATAGAATACCACGGTAAACAGAGAGAGTAAAGATAGAATTAAAGACTGACGTAAAATGCATAAATAGAATAATAAGAACCTAACTAAAATAACTAAAGACAAACCTAAGAATACTAAGAAAAGTAGCAGAAAGCCAAATTCAAATAAGTTTGGGAAAGCTATTATAAAATCGGAACAGAAAAAAAAGAGGGATGGTAATCAGGAAAGAGGCATAAAAGAAAATTTTTTCAAAATTGTCAAGAGACAACAATGAGAGGTGTTATACGGAAAACGAATAAAGGAGTGTGGGAATCAATAGCAATGCCAAGAAAGATTTAACGAGGATATATCCATCATTGGATAAAAGAATGTTTTTGTAAAAATGAAAAAAAATAAAAACCATAAGTAGGGTGCAATGGGCAGTCAAAGCAGATTCAGGCTTAAGCAAAAGAGCTAACGTAGAATGTTTAAATCAAATATTATTTTTCATGGACTAAACTAATAAATTATATGGCACAAACGTAGCTAAAACTTGCCTATGAAATAGAATAAAAAGATGTAGAAAGAATAGAATGCAGATTAAAAAAATGAAGTTGAGTTTTGATGCAAAGACAAAAGGATATATACGGAAGCTGAAGGCGGACAAAGTAGGCATGGATTTGGGAATAACAAAGGAGAGAAAAAGGGAAAAAAAATTCAGATTCAAAAGTATCATGTTGGGTTAAGATGCAAATACACCAGAATATATATGTGAAATGGAGGCGGAAAGGATTAGCCTAGAAATTGGCATAAGAAATAGGGAATAAATTTACAATTTAAACATAACAAAAATAGACAAGAGCAGGTAGCCTTATTCATGAGAATGATAAAGCAAAAAGAAAAAGATATAGGTGAGGTTAAATGTTTTTAAGTGATGGACTATAGTATCTGCAATGAAAGAAAAAAATATATAAAGCACACATTGCTATGTAAGGAGAAAAAAAACAACAATTAAAATAATAATAATCATAATGATATTAGTGAGAAATATAGGATTAAAAGATAATGGAGAGATATGCAGGAGAAAGATGATTCATGTGAAAATATAAGATATTTATGGAGGTAAATAAGGCACAACAGTAAAGATTCAACGTTTAGAAGTATGGTATATATTATGAGTTATAATATTATGTAAATGTAAAAAGAAATTCTCTCACATTGTTGCATGTTTAATCAATTACATAAGATACTCAATTGAAAATAATATTAGTACTAATATAAAAGAATAAAAATTTTCAATAGTTATGAAACAAACAAGGTAAATGTAGAAGTATATATGAATCTATATAAGAAACAGAAAAATAATAAAATTAACAATTTATATTTACGAATATTAGAAAAGAATTTAGAAATAATATCTTATTATAAACTTATATCCATAATTGATTTTAAAATGATCAATAATAACAAACAAAGGCTCATAACTATTTCTATAATAATAATAATGGCGTAAATGTCGTATACATTTACAGATGTATCAATATTAACCTTAAATACCAATTAGATTTATTACTAGTAATAAATTACTAACAATTATTGGATAAATCAGTAAAATTATCTTATATAAATATTGAATATATCTTGTCGTATTTTTAGCGAATTTTTATGAGATTGCTTGGGTTATCTACGTTCATACGCACATATGTATATTAAAAAATAAATTTTTTCCTTTATTATTCAGACATAAGAATAAAAATATTTAAATGTGAGGGTTGGCACGCGGAACGCGCGGGGGCGAAGCCCCCCTAGTATATATATGTATACTGACACGATGGCGCAGTGGAAGAATCGCTGTACCACCGATAAACGTGGTGCAGCAGCCTTTGGCGTGGTCAGTACTTAGATAGGTGACCGTTCAAGTCTAACTGTCTCGCCGTTGCTGTTGGCTTCAAGGGTCGATTAAAGGTTTCTTTTTCGTTGCGGACAACGTGATCGAAAGATCTGCTTGAGTTTGGTCCTGGTGCTGATACATGTATATAAATCTGGACAGAACTTAGGCAATACACCAGGCTGTTCCAGTCATATATATATATATATATTGGTGGGGCTTGACCCCCTGCGCGCTATTCGTGTAAACCCCCTAATATTTTATGGTAACTCTAAGATTATATAAGATAAGCATTTATTGAATTCTTTCATATCTAAAATTAATTAAACTTTAAAAAAATATTTTTCTACATTAATGCCACTTTCTTGTAGACTTACAACAAAGACACGATTCTATGAGTACTTCTAAAAAAATAATAAAAACACTAATCTTCCAAAATAACCGAATTATTGTTAGCAATAATTAGTTTCAACTCTAAATATTTGTTGCCCTTTAGGTTATTTGGTTAAAGCGTATTAGGTTATATAGTTAAAGGAGCATTCATATTTTTTTAATCTTGGTTTTTGGTTCTTGGTTTTCCTTTGATTAAATTTTATATTTGGCTTGAGTTGACGAGTCTCTCATTGAGCATCTGTTGCATCAGCGGTATTTCTGACGGCCACGTTTTTATTTTCTGCCGCAGTACAGCAAAGTTAGTAATTTTTGGACGAAGTAATAGAACATTTTATTATAAAACATGTTTTCTGTTGGACAAGCATGGAATTTACTTGCCCTGAAATCTAATTGGTTTTCTCAGTTATCAAAAACATATTGTGTCCAGCAGACCTTGTCTGCCTATTCACAGCATGATCGAAAGAATAGTACAACTATATAGTAAGTATAGTACACGGAAACATAGTGCTAATCACATTATGTATGAGAAAAACATTGTTTCCAATTGGGACTTCTTGGCCAATCACAGCTTGAATATAGTTTGCTAAACTAAATCGCAATCATGGTTTTCCCATACTCTGGTTTTTTTTCGACCATGTCGGTGGCTGGTCGGTCAATCGGCCCAAATTCTGAAGTAAGTCAATCTATTTTCGAGTTACATACAGGTATGAGCAAATCCCGGAAACTTTTGTTTTTATGTCCCTGACAGAATATTGGATAAAATCACTTTTTTCTTCCTATTCTCTAAGTGTAGTATTAGTCTATATGTAGTATCATATGTAAAAAATTGAATTATAAATATTCAATGACTTTCATTATTTAATTAGAGAACAAACAAGCGAGAAAAAGTAGCCAAAACGGTGAATTTAAGATGTCTATTGTAATAATTCGTTCCTTTGATACTCTATAACTTTTGGAGCCTAGCTCTAAGTGACTTCAAATTTTTTGCAGGGTCAACTCTTAATATACTTTACAAAAGACACTGATGAATTTAAGTGTGCTTCCAATGGGATATAGATGGTGAAGGCTTGAGGTAGTGTCCCCACATTTTAGTAAAAAAGAAACTTGATATTTTCGTATGTCATATTTGGAACATCTCTTATATCATCATTAAAAAAATTTTATGTTATAGTACAGTGAAAAATGAGGTTATTAAAGCTTTGTAGTTGATGATGCTCTTTTTCTTAAGCCAGCAGTACAATCGTAATGCCAAAATATTTTTGCTAACACATCACGAATTTTTGTAAGAATCCTTAAAAATCGTTGTTCATCACTAAGTTCAATGTAAAAAATATATAGCTAGGTTGTTAGATGGATCCAACATATGCAACATATCAGAAAAGTTTGTTTTTTTCTCTTACACGAAAAAGTACTCTTTATTGAGATCATGAATTTTTAAGAAAACAATTTCTGAAAAATGACAAGAGATGTTTTATTTCTAAAATAAGTCAAACAAAAACCACAATTAGTCTAAATAAAAATTCTGAAAAAAGAATTTTCTTACGAGCGTGCGATACAATGCTAAATTTTGAAATTAAAAAAATTCGTAACGTTTTATAGATGCAATTTCAAAAAAATTTACAAGACGCTTTTTCTTCTTAAAATTAGCCAAATGAAAAGAAAACAAATTGTTCAAATTATCATTCTAAATTTTTTTATATTTGTTTGAACACTTGCGTATAACTTTTTAAGCACTTAATAAAAAACGATGTACATAAATTTTTCCGTCTTCCGGCTCAATAACAAGACTTTATACCAGATTTTATGAGTGTTCTTCAAAATTTAGAGATTCTCATTTTTTTGACTCAAATTTAAAAGTTTCTGAGATTTCCTCATTTGCTCACTTTAGGAATTAAACCAAGCGACCGGACGACCGATCGCAAAAAGAATATACTTGTTCTCAGTTTTAAATATTTAATTTCGGTAAAATTTTCAATATATTTATAATTTTGGGAATTCCCGTTCTAGAAGGACAGGTATTATATTCTCGCCAGCGTAACGGTTTTTTTCTCGTTAACCACCAGTGCCAATGCCAAGGCGAGCCATAAGAAGCATAGCTTCAAAAAAAAATATGAACATACATACATACATAAATGCACACCTACAAACCTACAATAAACATACGTACGCATATACATGAATAAATACATACATACATACGTACATACATACATACACACATACATACGTACACACATACATGCATACATACATACATATATACGAACATACATACATACATACATACCGACATACATGCATACATACTTGTGTTAGCAGAGGGACAAATGTATGCACGCATGTACACATGAAGAGATCAATGCTTAGACGTATGCATACATAAAAACATGCATAAATAGATACACAGTAACTCACAAACACAGTTATAAAAGTAAATACATGAACATATAACTTTATTTAAATAAATTTATAGATAAATAAAAAATACATGCATACTTGCATACATAGATAAACAGATAAATATACACAGAAATAATAAAACCAAGATGGCTACCACCACAAAATGGCGGACTATTTTTTTACCAAGAATTCCCTTGACATAGGTACCAAAATTACGGGTTTGAAGAGTAGAATACAATGAACCATATACCGTTACTTAAAATTCAAAATGGCAGAATAACTAAAATAGCAAACATATTTCTTTTTTATAACCCTCTCAATATTGGTATTGAATAAAAGGTCATAAAAAGTAGAGTGCAATAAGCCTTATGCTTTTATGGAAAATTGAATAGGATGGTGCGTACAAAATGGCAGAATATCATCTTCTTGACAACCTCATGTTAATATAAAAGAGTCACAAGCACCATACGTCACTATAATTATTGCATAAGTGTGGTCTGACCAACTTGAAAAGTTTATGAGTTCTATTGCCTCAAACAATCTATGAATAAGGTAAAAAAAATAAGGAATGAAATTCAATCAAAATTTTTTCAACAAGCTTTCATTTATTAAATTAGAAAGTAGACTGTTTCTTTCTCTTTAAGTAACCTATATTTATTTTTGAGTTAAAGCTTTGGGCGCTCTCATTTTGAATGTTTATGATGAATGTAAACCAATTTGTATAAAACATAACATGCTTTATAATCCTTACTGAATAATGTTTCGAATACAATACAATTTCTTGAACACAATTGCAATGACAACTATAAACATTGTTTTTAAAGTTTATTTACTTTATTTTTTTCATATTTAATTTTTGCGCATTAATTGGAAATAAATAGGTACAATCATCATTTTTCGTTACGATTGCGCTTATTTCACATTTACTACTACGATCGCATTTACAACGCAGGTTCATCAAAAGACATTATTCTTTACCCCCTAAATTTAGACAATAAATTGACCTTTACAGATACATTTTTGATTATTTATATTTGGAGAAGTATTATAACGCGTCAAGTGCATAAAAGCGCAATCACAGACTTATAAAAGATCTCTGCTTGTGTAACCTAAAATTGAAATATCCTAAGTTATATATTAGTAAGTTGGCAACTTAATATTTTCAGATGATTTCGATACTTAACATGTAAGATAAACGGATGAGATACATGTGAAATGATGATATTATCATTTTAGTCCTCTACATATCTGAAGATATGTAAACGACATTAACGTTTTGATCAACTGTATGGGATAAGTACCAAGAATCTTGTGAAAAAATGTGTAAAAGTGTTATATTTCAGGGTGACTGTAAATAAATAAGTGTAATTGAAATATGGTATTGTCAAGATTCAGTTGGATGGTGAGCCCCTAACCCAATAACCATACATAATCGATAGAAAGTTAAAGTACAGTTTACCTGCACTTTCTAAGTACTTCTCAACCTCTATTAAAATATATATACATATATATATATATATGTACATGTATATCAACACTTATGCAGGCATTTTAAACATGCACAAATATTACAAAATTGATTGCAGGGGTAGTCATATTAACTCTATTGTCCTCAATAGCCTTGTGGTTAGTGTCGCTTTCTGCTAATCTTGACAGGCTCATAGAAAGGATTTCCAATTTTTTCAGGTATAATCATCGGACGAAATCTGTAAAGGCTTTTTCTGATTTTCCATAATCTGAAGCAGTACCCTTGGTCCTGACTGAACAGATGTTAATATAAAATGCATATGTTTGTCTACATATATGTAATTCCTCAACAGACCTTAATATACGATAGCCGTCTGCTTTTAGAAATTCTCTTAACACTGTACAATTTTCTCTTGGACAAGATATGTAAGCTGATAGTAGAAATAGCAAAAGTAGTAAGCAAACTCATGTTCAAAAATTTGATTTCCACTTACAAAGAGAGTTCAGATGGTGCCGTTATGTACATGAATATGATACGTTGATGGTCTTTATAGCTTGTTCATGTACGTATTATGTGAAATGTGAAATTTCGTTAACAAACATGTTAAAAAAAAACACTTCAGCTCTGTAAGAGAGCAATCCAGGTTAGATTCTTATTTTGAGTAAAACTGTATTATAACATTAACTAATATAATTTTAGAAATCAAGATTTTATTTCTTTTATTTATAAAATAAACAAATTATTATTGTAAAATTTGCATATTATTACAAAAAAAACGTTAAATTCATTGCTAATACATTTTAATCAAACAATGTAGTAATCAGAAGCCGTTAAACTAAGGGTACAATTATTCATAAGTTTTACTATCTATTTTTATGAATAATGTCTTAAGTCAATATTAAAAAAGAAACTAAATAATTAATTATTATAATTATAATACGTACTTTAATGAATGTAATTCTTTAGTTTATAATGTATTCTAGCATATTATTCTATAATTGAAATACACATTTTATTTTTTATTATTCACTAAACATTAGTATTCTTTACTAGAACGTGACAAATCTTGTTTTACAACATTCATAGAAATTTAAAATAAGTGGTGTTGTGGTTGGAGTATGTGCATATTTTCCTAAAGCTATTATGCAGGCAGCAGTAACGTTTAATTGTTTAGTTCTTTTAAGGTGGTTCATGCGAAAATAAAAACTGGATTATCGAAGTAAAACTTTAAGATGTTTCTTACTAACACTTTATACACCTCTATGAAAAAGTTCCGATAAGCTAAAACGATAAAATTACGAGAACGAAAAGTTTGAAAATCTTTGTTGACCACTCGTTTGAGGAGATTGAAGACTCATGTTCTTGGCCTAATATTCGGACCAATAACTTATTGAATATGAAGGTGATTTAATAAAATAAAAAATAAGAGGCACTAGATGTAACCTTTACCTAGTGTTTCTGATTTTTAGTTTAATTAAATTACTTTTATGTTCAATACGTTATTGGTCCGAATATTAGGCCAAAAATATAAGTCTTTAATCCCCGTAACATGGTCTCTATGGACGTACACAATATTGACACGGGAAGTCATGCGATTATTCATCATATAACTGGGCCAGAATGACGAAACACTAGAATAATAAACAAGAAGTCGTCTTCTTTGTAATGGTTTATTAAATATTGTACCTTGTATGACAGAATCAAAAGATATTTAATGACAAAGTTCATTCAGTACAGGTTATGGATGACAGCAGACAACACAAGTTTTCGGTCTGCACACACTGCGAGTCACCGATTGAACTATTCTTATACTCGCGTGAATAAATAAATAAATAAATAAATATATATATATATATATATATGTATATACTACTTTACAACTTAAACGTGTTAAAAATAACCATTTTCCAAATGTTTTTTTTTAGCTTAAGGAGAAAAATTAAATATTTAAAAAAGAGTCTATACTTTGCCTTTGAGTTACTTCAAAGATATCATTTTGTTATCGTTTAACCTATTAATAGATCTGAAGGGAATCTTTCAGTTAAATTGATGCTGGGTAGGAATAATTTTTTTTAATATACCTAGCCATAAAATTTGTTCTTTATGCGCCACCTACTAGCCTACAAGCCGATGCGCGTGCACCTCACAAGCCTCATTTTACAACAAACACTACTTTGTGCTGTATTACTCCCTTCCCTGCTGCAGTACAGCATTGTGTGAGTGCAGCGCAAAACAGTGCAGTTGTGAAATGTGCTTTAAATTTTACTCGCGTAACTATCCACCTCTCTCTCTCTCTTCTTTCGTAAACAAACAGTCACACGTGTCATAACCTCTCCTCCGTATCTCTGTTCGCTCACAAGAAGCCTGCAAATTAGAATACAAATTACGACAAGTACTTGTAGTTTAGTGTAATAGTGAAGTTTCAAAGACGCGGGAAAAAAAGACGTAATAAGTGCTGGTGTGGGTGTAAATATGTACCTATAAGTCAGTGTATGTATTTTTTCGGTAGTCACCTGTTGAGTCGTCGTATACGTATACTCATGTTTAAGCATTCTACTATAACTAATAGTATACTTTTAATCTTTGTCAACAGTACTATTTTATATTACTGTTTTATTGTGAATAGCTATATTTTCCAGTAATCTCATAATTTTCTAAAGCGATCTCATGAATATTCGCTAGAAATTCGAACAGATATAGTCAGTATATGAAATGAGTTCACTAATTTATGAAAAAATTATTAGTAATTTGATACTGATAATAAATCTAATTATAATCTAAGGTTTATATTGATACATACGTACATGTATACGATATTTACGCAATTATAATCATTATAGAAAAAATTATGAGCCTTTGTTTGTTATGCTTGATCATTTAAAAATCAATTATGGATATAGATTTATAATATGATCTTATTTTGAAATTCTTTCTTAACACTCGTAAATGTAAATTGTTCATTGTATTACTTTTCCATTTCTTATATAGATTTCTATATACTTCTACATTTTCTTCGTTTGTATCATAACCATTGAAAATTCTTATCGTGTTATATTAGTACTAATTTTATTTTTAATTGAGTGTCTTATGTAATTGATTAAACATACAACAATGTAAGAGAATTTTTTTTCACATTTACATAATATTATAATTCATAACATATAACATACTTCTAAACTTTCAATATTTACTGTTGTGCCTTATTTACCTACATAAATATCTTATATTATCAAATAAATCATCTTCTTTCTGCATATCTCTCCATCATTTTTTAATCCTATACTTCTGACTAATATTATTATTTTATTTGTTTTTTTTTCTCTTTACATAGCAATGTGTGCTTTATATGTATTTTCCTTTCATTGCAGATCCTACAGTCTATCACTCAAAAACTTCTAGACCTACATCTTTTTCTTTTTGCTTTATTATTCTTTCTCTACTTTTTTCATTTTTTTACATTATAGAGATCATAGAGTTGTCAATTACCATATAGTTTTTTTGTATTTTCTGAATGACAAAAGTCTTCCGTTCCTTCGTAAAATTATCTTTGATTTTGGCAAATTTATTTCCTTAGTTGCTCTCTTTATAAATCCTATCGTTTTCCAATCCTCTACTTTTTCATGCACACGTTTAACATCTTTGCCTATTTTGTATGATTTTTCTTGATTAAGTCTGTTAATTCTGCGATTAGGCATAAATAAGGCCACCTGCTCTCGTCCATTTTTGTTATGTTTGAAATGTAAATTGATTCCCTTTTTTTTATGTCTATTTCTAGGCTAACCCTTCCTGCCTCTATTTCCCATATATATTCTAGTGTATTTACATTTAAACCTAACATGATATCATTAAACCTGAATCCATTCTTCCCTTTTTTTATTTTTTTATTCCCAAATCCATGCCTACCTTGCCCTACACCAGCTTTCGTATACATCCTTTTTTCTTAGCATCTAAACTCAATTTCATATTTTGAATCAGCCTTCTAATACTTCTACATATTTGTATTCTGTTTCATAGGTAAGTATCAGCTATGTATGTGAAATATAATTTAATCATAAAGTCTATGAAAATTAATATTTAATTTAAACTTTCTACGTTAGCTCTGTTGCTTAAGCCTAAAATTGCTTTGACTGTTCATTGCGAACTACCTGTGGTTTTTTCTTCCTGACAAGATAATTTTTTGTTAAGAACCACACTCCTGGGTCCGTCGATCCATGTTTTCGTTTAAAACTTCCAATGCCTCTGATTCAAATTGAAACAGATCTGTTTTTATCCTTTTTCATTCCTAAAAATGAAGATTAATTTTTTGTGGTTACTTTCGGTATATTTTTTGTACTATATTTATCCAAGTCTTTATGCATGGGTTTTTCGTCTTCAAATTGCTAGGCGTGTAAAACGACGTCATCAGATAATTTTAGACAGTAAATTTTGAGTTTGCCTATTGTTACACCTCCTGCATTGTACATTCACTTGTCGTCTATATTCACTAAAAATAAACTTAAAATTACCAAGCTACATGGGCACCCTTGCCCCACCACTTTCTTTTTCTTAAGTAAATTTGTTTGCCCTAGACCGTAATTACCTGTTTTTTTGTACATTTCTAGATTCTTAGAACATTTTTTTCATTTTTATACTTTTTATCTCTCATATACAATTTGACCCGGAACATATCTCTATTGATGTTATCGAATTCTGCTGTGAAGTCTACAAAAATAGCATATAATTTTTTTCCCATTCACCCTATTTTATTTTCTATTAGACTATTTAGTAAAAAAAATATGGCACCTCGTTCTTCTTTTTGCTCTGATGCCAGCCTGACTCTCCTTTATTATATTACATTTAAGTACCTATTTTTCTGCTTTTTTAACGATTATAAATGCTAATATCTTAGATGCTACATTTAAAACGCCACTCTCCTATAGTTTTAACGTCCTTCTACTCCTTCCCTGCCTTGTAAGTTTCATCGATTCTTGCTATTCACTAACTGCAATAACTAATAAACTCTTATAATTACCATCACGAAAAAAATGTATACAAGACATTCAAAGTTGTGTCTTATTGAATCAATAAAAGTAACTAACTATTTTTAAATGCATAACACTACAATACATTTTTCTTCAATATCACTGTTTTATTATACGTATAATTTGAATCTTAACCTCAAATATTTTATGTCCGGATGGTGGAACACACAGATTCCATTTAAATAACATGTACGTTTCGCCATTAGGACATCACGTTTCACCATTGGGGCGCGCATTTCGATGGTGTTTCGCATTATGTTAAACTCTATGTTGTCAATTTTTATTATTTAAAATAATTTATCATCTAAGTATCATTCTCAAAAAATTATATATTCAATAGGAACAAAAGACACATCTGTAACCATTAAAATGTTCATTAAATCTTCTATTTGTGATTTTATATGAATTTTTAAAGGAAATTCCACCAAAAACCGTTTCACCATCGGTACTCTTACCTTACTTTTTCTGATTTAAATTTTGTTTGGTATTTTTGAACTTTTTTTGGCTACACAAAACTAGTTATTGACCTTTGGCACAGACTCTTGGCGACGAAAAGAACTATATATAAGGTATGAATCATTTCATAAGTTTTCATCAATGATTATTCCAGTCGTGGAGGTTTTAGTGTAACTTGACATTGATTTTTTAGCAAAATCATACACTTGTCTAGCGAGTTACCGACAGTACTACCTTAATAGATCAAAGACCCAGAAATAATTTAAATCATGTTTAAATTTAAATATCGCCAAATACTTGCGTAAAAAAAGTTAGCTTGGTTATTTTTCTTACATAATATTGTTTATGAGCTTGTATTTAAAATATGAATAATGTGTCTAATATTACGTTTATCATCTTATGTAAATCTAGAATAGTCACTAAACACGGACCAATGAGCACATTGTGTTTCCAAATGTTTTAGAAGCCTGGAGTTTCAAACCCTAAAACACTGATTGTTTGGTTGCAGGAAGGTTATTAAAGTGTTTTTGAAATGTTGCTGAAACGTCACTGAAACGTGGAAATACGTTTTCGTTTCAGTTAAAACGGTGCAAGACAGTAACAGCAATGCTTTTAAAAAGTTTTTAAAACATTTGGGAATCTCAACTAAATTGAGTGCAAATTTTGAAGAAAAATAATTATTAGTCAGAAGTCTAAGATGTACAAGCAAAAAGTAACACTATCCCCCGGGTTCCTCAGTTAAAAAGCTTTGAATTTAGGTAATGTTGTTCTTTTTATAATAATTCATCTAATTACCATATCATTGACTTGCTGTCCCCCGGATTACTGGGTTAAAAACCTTGGGATTTAGGTTATGTTGTTATTTGATCAATAATTTAATTAAGCATTATATTTTCAAACTTGCTGTCTCCCAGGTTACTGGGCTAAAAAGCTTAAGGATTAAGTACTTTAGGACTAAGTGACTACGTACTTTAATTACTCAAGGATCAAGGTTATGTTGGTATTTAACCAATAATTTATTTAATTAATATATTATTAACGTCGCTGTCCTCAAGGTTACTGGGTTGAAAAGCTTTAGATTAAAGGTGATGTTGTTATTCAATCAATAATTTATTTAATTATTATATTGTTTAACTCGCTGTTCTCCGGATAACTGTGTTAAAAAGCTTGGGATTAAGTTTATGTTGTTAAGCAATCAATAATTTTTTTGATCATTTTATTATTAAACTCGCTTGCCAAACTAAGTTTGCCAGTCACATTTGAGAGCCCTGCGCTCGAAGTGTTCTGCAGACGGTGCGCGGTGGGGAAAGATGCAACTAGCCGTGAATAACCGAAGAAAGCCGTCGAGTCTCTCGAAACGCAGGAAAGCATTGTGCGGCGATGTATATAGTTCATACACGGCTGTAACTATAGCAAAAAGTGTCGGGAAAAATCTTGCTACTTTTTTTTCGGTCTAGCCTCTATTCGCTCAGAGCCCGTAACATGCAATAAGGAACTCTATTTCAATTCAATTAAAAAAAATAATAGAGCCGGACATGGGGCACGAACTGTAACCACAAGATTGCCAAGCCAGAACGTTATTCACTTGGACAGACTTGATGATACTTATACTGTAGGTACATCAAAGGGTCATTAATTCTCCCCTAGGCATGATGTAATTAGACATTAATGACATAATGTTACCTATGGTATCAAACAGCTAATTTAAATATTGCTGTCACGACCCATTTTATGCTGACAAAGAATTAATAAGCTTTGGGTGTACAATTTACGTCTATAAAACGCACAAGAACAATGTATTTTTATTTCTTTATTTACTACTGCATCACACAAATACAAATAATTAAAATAATATAAAGTGATCGTATAAATAGTTTAAGTTTATTTATTTAAATGATTTGCCAACTAATACTTTGTATTAAATCTGAAATACAAGTTAACCTAACATTACAGTAGAACCTAATATTAAATCTCAAGAGCAAACTTAAAAAAATAAATCTTATTAACAAAGGAAAAAAATTTCTAAATAATATTTAGTATGAGTTATAGAGACTCGTTTAGTCAGTTATTAATATATAGTAGTTTTCGTCACAAAAGTGTGATCGCCTCCAGGGCGATTTTTCCGCAACGTAACCCTGGTTGGATCGCACTTGAGTGGCGGACACTGTTTTTCTTACCAAGGGTGTACCAGGGTTCCAAATAGGCCCGAGGTAGGAAAAATATTTGTATGTTTTATCTACTTGTAAATAAAGAAACAAAAATACATAGCACCAGTACGTATACAGAAGTAAATTGTACATGGGGTATCTCACCTACTTTGGCCAAGTGGATAAGGTTATGGCTTGACGATCCTGCGGTCCCAGTTTGTGTCCCATATCCAGCTGTTTTTTTTTTCTCTTTGTTTCAACTAAACTATCAAAGTAATTTTTCATTATGAATTAAGGTATTTCTAAAATAATAAAAAAAACCGCTGCTCATTTATTGGCACTAAGCTCTCTCATCCATATAATCTTCTGTTTTTTTACAGACACCCTCATCAATTTCCTTCTTTTCTATATCTAAAAACATTAATATATCAGAAATTTCATGATCTTCCAAATCTTCTACTACAAAATATTTTGGAACGTTCCTTTGCAAAAAATTCATGTTTTCAATAAAACTGATTTTATAAAATCGATTAAATCGGAATAAAAATATTTTAGAAACTTTATGATCTTCAAGATTTTTTGCCACAATATACTCAAAAACAAGGTTTGATAGCGAAAAAATCACTCGAAAAAAAAAAACGGTTTCCGAAATCGATAAAGTCAGAATAAAGCAAATTAATGTCATGAAATTTAAATTTTATTTCGCAATGATGATTATCCAAAAATAAAAAAAATTTACAGAATATTTATCGTAAAATATCTTAAAACTACGATAAAAATCTGTGAAAGAAATCCTAAGGTACGACCTAATATATATATATTCCCTGTTTACACCCACGCACACCCACCTACGAAATTGTTTTAATTTCATTTTAATACGTTTTTTTGTATATAATTCGATGATCTTTTGGAAAAGATTTTGGAAAATCGATAAAATAATTTAAAAAAATATATATACAGCAAAACTCAATGTTCTTTTATCAGCGGTGATAGGAATCCAAAAAAAAAATAAGCCCTGTCGGATCAAAATCTGTCAAGGATATCCTGATATACAACTGCTTACATGCATACACGCGCACACACACACACATATTTCCCAAAAATACTGTATTTTGATCCTATATTTCATGAAACGTGTTTATAGCATGTTTTCTTGACAAGTAATTTTTCGTCCACAACAATGCTTTCGTTACAAGGAAGCAATTATATTGATTCTTCACAATTTGCACTAAATTAAGATAAGTTTAAGAAACTTTCTAGAAGCGTTGCAGCAACGTTACTGCCCTGTTTCTGCAACGTTTTAATTAAGGAGGTTATCGTGATATTTTATTTTCTACAGATATTCTTCGAAAAATTATATCACACTCATTTCATCACTACACATAACATGTCCAAATCTCAGAGGGCCTAGCTTCATAGTTTTTGAGAAATTAAATCGCAAAGATTTACGGGTAAACACAGGCTCTCATAGAGAATCCGTTGCCAACTGGTTTCTAATGTTACATTTTCACTTCTATCTCGGTTAATTGTCTTCAGAATTTTATAAAAAATGATTATAATAAAGTTAACCCTAGTTAAAACTATCATCTCTAGTTTTCGGCTAGCTAGCCGAAATTTACCACTTTCAAGATTCGTCGACTAATAGTTACTGCATAATGTTATTTGTATATCTATATAGTGGTACAGGTTCAAACAAAAGTGCGTGTTATCTAAAAGTTTTCGCAATTCTGATAATTTTTTCCGTTATTCTTTGTGTGTACATCAGACTTAATATTTATTTACGTGTTTCGTATGAGAATACTTATATTGAAAGGATGTAAAACATAAAATGATTTTTGATGTTAACTGTTACCTTAGTTTTTGGTTGACATCGTATAAATATATTTATTATCATACGCAATACGTAAATAAGCATCAGTTGGATGTACACACATAAAAATTAACGGAAAAAATTATCACTATTGCGAGGGTAATTATGCTGTTTAACTCTGTCACCTCAAATTGTTGTAAAAAAAAGATAAATTTTTTTTGATGATACTGATCGATAATGCATATGTTTTTATATGTTTTTGAGGCACGAAAAGCAATAAAATTTTTTTTTTGTTTATTTATTTTTTTTTTTCAGTACGGAACACATATAGTACAGAAAACACGCTAATGTGTTTGCGTGAAGATTATATATTGCAAACAGCATATCTGTTGGACATAAAATCTTTTTTGAAAACAAGTCAAATGTTCATCTATGTTAAGTATTTGCTGATAAGCGTGGTATACAATAATATCATATAAATGTTCATACACTGTTCACGTATATACATGTATGATTGTTTATTCGGTGCGAAATAGTGAAATTTTGAAGTAATGTTTACATATCAGATACATAAAAATTTCAAGAATAGAAATGTGATTCTAAGAAATTATTATTCCCATATTTTCAAATTTTTCTGAGTATATTTATTTAATTTTGTCGATTCTGGAACATGCACACACTCAAAACATCGAACGACCATGGCATGATTTACGTGATAATATGACACGGTATGGAAGAACACGTGAACATTATGATCAGTATATTGCAGAATTTTTGACAAAACGTAATTTTTTATACATCAATAGAATAGATGCTTTTTTTCACACAATTTTACAAATTTTTTCAATAACAATTGATGACTTTACAATACAATTTTGTGTAGAATAATAATTTTGAAAAATAAATCTTTTTTCATAACAATCAAGAAGTAAATTTTTTTCTACTGTATGCTTGCCAGATATACTGTCTACACATAGACATCATCGTGTTTTCTGTACTATATGCGTTCTGTACTTGTTTAAAAATTAAAAAAAAATTTAAAAAAAATTATAAAAAAAAATTATTTTTTCTTTCCGCGCCTCAAAAACGTATATATTATGAATCAGAGTCTCTAAAAATGTTTTTGGTAATTATCTAGTTAAAGGTACACACCTCCGATTGCCATGAAATCTTAGTATGTTGTACAGTTTGTCATCCCGAACAAGAATATATGTACATGTTGGCGTCGGAAAGCATTTTTTAGTATAGTTTTTTCAGTTTAAATTTTTTTTTTTTTTTTTGTAGTTTTAAATGGGAGTACAACTTTTAATTAAAAGGGAGATATATGTATTTGTTGACATTCGCTTTACGTAAAATATACACACACACACATTTGAACTAACTCATATAGTACATAAACACCTTGTGTAAGCACGATAGTATAAACAAAACTTTTCAATCACAAACCTTAAAAACTTTCAATTGTAAGAAATATTTAACTAAATTCATAGGTACCGAAAGCATATAGGACTGAAAACCACAATGATATATGTGTGGCAGGCAGTATATTCTTGTTTTTTATGTATGAATTGACAAGTGTACGTGAATATGACTATATTTATACTGTCT
>JAPYYV010001420.1:0-33443 GCA_030522625.1 Copidosoma aretas | reverse complement strand
GGGTGGGGGGGGCGGGGTGGGGGGGGGGGGGGGGGACACAAACAAATTACAATTACTCAAAACACATAAATTATGATGAATTGAACCGTAATATATTGGTGGGGGGTGACAGGGCAGAATATTTTTAGTCCTTATAATTATACATATATAGTAAGATATAAATGCATAAACTACTTTTAACTTTTTCAGATATTCGAGCCTTCATCGTTCTAGGACTATTATGCCCTCTTCCTGGCAACATAGTTAGGATAAAAAGGGAAGAAAAACTAACGAAAGCAGGGCCATTTAGTAGTTTCATTTGCCATAAGACGGTAAATGTTAAATATAATAGTGTACTGCAATCAAGTAATATTTTTAACCCCTTTTAAAATACCTTATTCCGTATAATTTATCCAACAATTTAAAATGTTCATAATTTTGAGTTAGAAAAAAGTTTTTTTTACGTAAGTATTGGTCAGTTGAACATGTATGACAAGACCTTGGAGTAAGGGGTGTTATCTTGCATCGTTATTCCTTGTCAGTTGGATGAAGTATCGTCGGTGTATATTTTCATTATATTTATCTTAAAACTAAAGCTAAACTAAATACCGAAAGCCGCTCAGAATTTGTATGAAATATTTAAAGTAATAGGTTCACGGCCCGTCAAACATTTTAAACAGATATACTAATTTATTGATTATTATATATTTAGTTTTGATCAAAGTCCTCTGTTATGTGTAACAAAACTTAGCCAAAAATTAGTGGTTTGAATGCAATATCCAATGTTTCTAAGGGCACAGTTTTGTCATCTAAAATTTCTACGTAGAATCTGAATGTCAGTGTTTGCATTAACATTTTGACACCAGTAAAAAACAAACTATGTTGTTTTTTTTATCGAAAACTTGTATGTGTTGTACATATTTTTTTTGTTTTTTTTTTTTGTTTGAGCTAATAAATCAATAAAAAAATTTTAGAAATATTCTGATACTGGCTGAATCATTTTAATTAAATGAAAAATATTTCCCGAAGTGCTGTGCAATATATAATAACTATTTTTGATGATTTGAATTCTAATGATCACCTTCCAATGCTAAACTACCGCATTGAAAAATCATTTCTCAAACCAACAGAGAAAACCACGGTTTAAAATATAAACTGTACTACTGACGAATTAAAGAGTGTTTTTTCTAACTTTTCGTCAAAATACATGAGATTCGGAATGTTTGAAATAATTTGTGGTTATATACCACCAGTGGAAATTAAAATTGATGTTGTCACTAAGAAATCAGGGTTAAAAGTTTGATTTATTGATGAGTATGAATCTTATGTGCCAATCGGTAAAACTGAAAAAAAATTTTTTTAGAGATACTATGTTTATTCGACAAAATTATTGATTATATTCAAACCTTACAAAATAGAAAAAAATATTTTTCGTAATATTCTTCAAGCTAATACGTGAAAAAAAAATGCGCTAGCACACACAAACTGTCACTTTCCCTGCTATTTTTCTTTGATAACTTTGAATCCGGCAATTGTCTAGGTTGTTACAGAGGGGAGCAAAAACTCGGTAGAGGATACATCTTATAACCTTTTCTACCGCCTGATCTTGTTGCAAAATTATTTTATTCAAAATTCCGAAAAGAATTTGGAAAGGAAGCCATTATTTCACAATTGATTTATAATTTAAATATGTTAAGCTCTGAAGGAAGCAACATATATTTAGGTGGAAAAATACAAAAACAAGTTTTCATTAACTGTGTACTAATCCTGAGGGATAATCTCGGGACGAACAAAATTTGCGGCTTTGTCACTAGTTTTACAGGTACTGGCTGTTGCATTATATGTAACGCTGATTTAAAATTGGAAATATGCGTACAGAAGATAAATATTTTTTGAGAACGAAATAATTATGATGAAGATTTAAAAAAGAAAACAGTCATGTTATAGGAATTGTTGAACCGTGTATCTTTAACAATTTGTATGATTTTTATATATCAGAAAATCGCAACCTTGATTACATGCATTATAATGCTAAGGGCATTTGAAAATATTTTTTGTCGAGAGTTTTAACAAATATACTATGCAATGAAAAGTTACAAACAATTTTAAAAATTTAAAAACCGTTTAGAATCGTTTGATTCTAGAAAACTTAAGAGTAACAATAAGCTTTATGCTATAACATAGAAATGTACTAAAAAAAATGTAAACTTTCAAGAGAAAATAAAAATTAAACATTCATCATCAAAGATCATGTGCTTAACTGGATATGTAAGCTTGATGATCGGAGACCGAATACCAGAATCAAATGAAAATTGAAAAATTCATTTAGTTTCGCGTCAAATTGTTGGAATAATTTGCTGTCCTAGGGATACTGACTCAGACATATACCAAGTTAGATATCTAATAAAAAAATATAATGATCTATACACAAAGAACTTCGGTAGTTTCAAAACAAAAATGCTCTTGGCCACACATGTACCTACGGTCTTAGAAGATAATGATACATTTGATAAGCATGACCGACGAGAGAAGAAATAAGTTTTTAAATACTATTGGTGTAAATACTAGTTTAATAGTGAATTTACAACTGACCATTTCAACAACAAATCAACTCCAACAATGCCATGCCCTTAAATACTGTGATTTTATTAACACTGAAATTGTGAATAGAAGTCTTGACAAAAGAGATAATACAAAAATTAATAAATCTGACTGTCATATCAATGATTCTAATACTTTTTGATTTGTTAAAGTTAAAGGGAAACGTTATTTACCCGGTACGGTTATCGTTTATCAGATTAACGATGATTAACCTCAATTTTGCAAGATGAAAAAATTTGGAGATCAATCATTTTTTTTTTTGTATTAACGAATAAGCATACTATTTACTTTTCTCACCATTATTATGCTTATCAGATTCGTATTGTTGATGGTAATAGGGTTAATGAGGTTAATGTACTGAGACGTTTTGGGCTAGATAGCATTTGTTTAGTGAATCGTATCGGTCCTACGCATGCGTTAGCTACTTTAGCTTGAGTCAGTGTACAGTTTCTGCACATTTTTTTTTTCCGTGTACACATAAAGATATGATCATTTCATATTCCATTTTATGTATTGAAGACATAATGTTTCATAATATTATAATAAGCATTTATTTACAGGTAGCATCAGTACCATACAATTTTTTGATTATAACTGGATCAAACTTGAGTGGAAAGACGACATACTTGAAAAAAATATTACTATTACACATCTTGGCTCAGGTAAGCACAGTCTCTTATAACATCTAGTGTGTATTTGACCAAACTCAAAACTATCTATTCATTACGATTTGTTGTTGTTATTTTCTCCCTTTTATATTATCTAGGAGGCTCTGCCCCCTGCGCTCTTCGCGCGCCAACCCACCATATTTAATCAAACACATTCATTTCTATGATTCGAGCCACAAAATTTAATAATTAGCTATTTTATAAAATCCACTTCATATTATTATTGAATCAACAAATTTAAATTTATTTTTAATTATATTTCAAAATCTCATTTTTAAATCTTCCCGCTCTCGATCAGTCTCGACCAATAAAGCTGCTCCTTAACATAAACTAGATTTAGAAGCATGACTCTTGTTGTTTTTCCACATTATTGTACCTCTTTACTGTATGGAACTCCCACTTAATATCATCTTACTCATTGAACAGAGTTATATTTCATCTGAAAAAGGAAAAAATAATTAATTATTTGGAGTGTAGTTCTTGGAGCGTAATCAACATAGAAATTTATTGAAATAATAACACTCCAAACAATTGATCATTTCTACCTTTTTAAATGAGATATTTTATCTGTTTATAATCAAGTCAACAAATAGATATAGTACTTATCATGATACTGATAGAGATTAGAAATAGGCGTTTTTTTAGTTTTTTGCTTTTTCTATGATTGATCCTATCAGTCTAATACATAATACAAGGCAACTGTAGGAAGAAAAGATGTATTGTAAATGACTCAACATGTATATAAAACTAGGATATTTAAGAGAGAAACTAATAAGCACTCGTACGGGATTGCTAGTGCGTGTTTATTGAAAGAATAGATAAACTTATGAATCCTGTAGACACCTGATACAAAATTTTACACTTATATTTAACTATACTATAATAATAATACGAGAATATGTGTGGATTACTGCATAATAATCCATTACTTTAGGAAGTTAAAGAGCGTTAGTAAAGGGATGAAGAGTAATTCGTAACATTCCATGATTTCTGTATCAAAGCCAGATGTAGTAACTATGATACCAAACGGCCTTACGTTCCATTACGGAATGTTCAGTCATCTACAACAGTTTTATAAGAAGATAAAATAATAATATCAACATAAAAATTACAGTGAAAGCCTAAAAACTGCTTTTTTCTGAGTAAAAGAATCAAACGAATCGAAAACAGTAGAGTCAGAAGGTAAAAACCAAAATTCAAAAGCATAAGAACTCTTACATTTTGTTTACAAAATAGTATTATAAATTTTAAAAGATCAAAATTTGAATTTTACAATATAAGAGATTAGAAAAGATTTAGTCTAGCTTCAGATCATGATTTTTAGTTTAAGAGAACGTGAAAGGAAGAGGTTTTTTCAACCGATAGCCACTCAGTCGTTTTAAGCCTTTCTTCTCTCTTACTTGATAAAACTGGATAGAATTTAGTAAGTTGACTCAAAATTAGACATAGAAGCGTGCTCAACTCTTACAACTGCACTTATAAGTTGATCATGTGATTTTTCAAACTCCATTTTATTTACATAAAACTATTCCACATCACAAAAAAATAACCGGAGCGTGCTGGCGTAATATCCCAACAATATATTACAAAATTTTCTGATTGAAGTTTTCAAGTAATTTTTTAAAAACTAGGAACGGATATGTCAAGTAATCATATTATTTATAACATACTATGCATAGCTCAGTCTAGGTCTCTTAGTCTCTGACTATTAATGACGCTAGCTTGTATTTATGGCTCATGACACAGTATCATTTAATTAAGTGTACATGAGTATGTATTATTAAAGACTATTAGGCCATCAGCTGATGGCTTTGAGTAAGTACAGTCGAAGCTTGGAGCCGTTAAAAAATTCGAGACCCGAATCGCCATGAGGCTAGGTCGTACTTGATGTATACATAGTTCTATGTAACATACAATAAGTGCTTGTATTAAAAGCTAAAGTGCTGAGACGAGCATGCTAGAAAACTAGAGATGACGATCCTAACAGCTTAGTTTTTAAGTATACAAGGCTTAGTGCATTATCTTAATTGTCTCCGGCATCGCCTATTAATGATTTTAAGAATATTACAAAGAATCTTATATTCGAAACGACGTCTTTATAAAGTTATTGGGTTCGCTGCGTAAATTTTTGGTTGTACTCCAGAGCTCGATCTCCGAGGACTATGCTTTGTTCACAGTAAGCTGGCATTACTTTATTTGTAAATTTATTATGTAACGGTCTTGTATCGAGCAACATTCTCAACACATAGCCATGAATTAAATTATTTCGTTTGCCTTATAATCGTATAATTTGCTTACAATATCCTATAAGTTGATGAAGGCGCCATAAAATATGCAGCCTACCTCATCAAAGTTTGATCTTTTCGTAGTCACTTAATAGTCAGTGATAGTATTACAGCACACGCAGCGAGTTAAGTCATTAAAGATACCTTATGTTTGTGAGGTCATATAATAAATTGGTTTCTGTGGTAACTTGGTCAAATTCATTGCAACTGGAGAAATACCACACGAGTACCAGTTTTGTGCCAATAAATTTATGAATAAGAATCGATGTATGAAATCAAGCAAACTTTTTCATTTGCTTATTTCTCTTAATTCTCTAAGGTTCTTGATACTAAGCCCGACTTTATTTTTCGGTAAAAGAATTTGTATTTTACGTCTGTATGTTGGAATTACAATATGTAAGTTTTTACAACATAAAATTTTTATTTCTAGATTTATGTGGTCAGTGCCAGAATTTAAATATTATTGTCACAAACAAATTCAGTCATATCATAAGAATACAAATATTATAGCCGCTCACGGTGGCATGGCGTCGACGGTCAAGGGGACAACGCTTCGGCTTGCAAGTACGAAGTTATCTTGCTCGAGCCTAGCTCGGTTGCGCCTTTTGGCGGGACCACTCGTAATATAATTCGGCAGTAACACGATTTACCAGCACCCTATCTACCGACAGATTCATACACCTTGTCTTTACACTTCCTCCACTCCCCCCCCTACCGAAAACTCGAACTCGACGTGAATACCCGTAACACATGATTATAACATGTTACTTATATATTTTTTATACTTTTATTCGCGTCTTTAGCAACTTTACTTTAATAGAGTTTTCCGGCAAGAAATTTTGCGAAAAAGTTTTACTCAATTGTAGTTTAACCATTTGTCCTCCGACCGATGGCAGTTTGTTTTTCATAAAATTTGTTAATACTTTTTGTTAGGCTTTTATGGAAAAAAAAAAATCTAAAATTTTTCCGATTGTAACTTGGCTCCAAAATGATGTTCTTTAAAAGCCTTTACAAACTGAAAAAAAAGGTAAATTCTTTCAATGACTTGTACATCCATGGCTGTCAGTTGGTCAGTTTGCTCTAAGATTTAACTTTTTTCCTAGTATGTAAAGGCTTGCAAAAAACAATATTTTAAAGAGTAATTGTAACCTGGACAACTTCTTACTCCTCATGTTTTATACTTAAAAGACTAAAAAAAACCAGTGGGTGCTTGGCAACCCAAGTATATAATTTATCTTCTTTTTAGAGATTATATGAAGATGTTGCCGATCCCTCCGCTAGATATGTGGATGTGGCTGATTCCGCTGTAATTTGTTCGGCGATTATCCCAGTTATTACGCGAGTACTAGGATGAATTGTACAATTTACTACTACACTTGTAAATTTACTACATTCAGCGTAGTAATATACTACACTCAGTATAGGTCGAATACCGTCCTATGCTAAGCGTACTAATTTTATTTAGGATGTTTCAGTGTGTACCTATCGACAAATGTATCAATGGCACATTCCATCATCCACACCCTATCTATACGACAAGCTTTCATGCAAGAACAAAAAACATACCTTTTTTTCAAAAATTTACTAAAGTTTACTTTAACAAAATACCGATGATTTTTCGACCAAAAAATTTTGCAGTAGAATCGCTTTGTATATTTATTATGGATAGAAATAAGATAGAGTCGCTGGAAAAAAAGATTTTTCGAGTACATTTTTTAAAAACGTTTTTAAAGAAACTTCCTACCAGCTCTGGCGAAAACCGCGATGTACCTTCTACAAAAAGATATTTTTATAAAACCAACAGCAATGTCGCAAAGATAATCTTATTATCGATGGAATGTAGATATATGGGGATTAGGCGTGGTATAAAAAAATATTTTAATATTAATTAAATGAAAATTATAAGCACTTATCTTGCGTAAAATAAAAATCATAAACATCCAATGGTATTGCTTAAATGGAACGTAACACTTATTAACCAATGAACAACTTTTGGGAGAAGAAGAAGCAATAAAAATCAGATTATTCATCCGTAGAACCTCGTATACATAAGCCAATAGTGAAAAAACAAAAATAGTGTTAAACTCTGTTAAAAAATATTTTGAAAAAAAATCTCAAAGTGTGTAAATAATTATTTGTGTGTCTCAAAATTACCAAAATAGTAGAATAGAACGATCATTATTATATTAAAAAGCTGCCAACGAAATTTATTTTTTCAAAATTTAGAAAAACTACTCAAATTAATTGTTAAATAATTTGTTAATGTAAGTAAACAAATATTAAAACAAATTTATTAAAAACAATAAATGAATATGTAAATTAGAAATATGTTACGAACCGTAATATGGTAGGAAGTAATGAAAGCTCTAAAAAGAGGTACCTCTATAAAGAGGTCGCTCTCGGTCAAGTCAATACGGTACTTGACTCATATACAAGAGGCCGTGAGTTCGAATCTTACAATAAGTGTTTTTTTTTTTTTTTCAATTTACTTCTGTTACACATTTTAGATGCAAAGAGAGAGAGGAAAAGAGAATATTATACTCGTTTACTTTCTTCCCTGTATAACGCGCCTGTAGAAGTATAACTTCAAAAAAATGAAAGCAAATTTTACAAAGAATTGCCATCGGTCCAAAAACAAACGATATAACTATATCAAAGTAAGACTATTTTCTCATTATTTTTAATAAAAACAATGCAGGAGAAAGTTGCAAAAAATATAAAAAATATACAAGCGAAATGTTGTAATGAGGGGAATAAAATTGAAATCCTGGTACTTACCAAGGACATTGAAAATTTATATTTTATGTTGCAAAAATGTAAAACTTGTAACACTGACTATGTGCACTTTAGGCGCAAATTTTCACGCTCTCAGATCTGGCAAAAACCTTTTTGAGAAACCAATAATTATATTATAGGCTTCTTAGTCACATAAAATGTACTTTATACAGCTGGTTATATTTAGATAAAGTAAGCCGTTAATGTGTTAAAAAAGAACTTTATGTAATTTTGGAGTATCTGAAACCAATTTATGCAGCTTGGAGATCAAAAATTCCTCAGTTAATTATTTATACTTATAATTTCGTTTTAAACTATACATTTTTAGCTGCAGGGTAGTAAGTTCCAATCAATTCATCAGAGTTTATTTTTATTCTTTCCAAATTGATCAATGTGCTGTAGTAGCCAGCCATATCATCTTTTAATAAGTGCTTGCAACTTATTTTTATTATCTTCCAATATTTTTAGTTTTTTTTTAGTTGCATAACATAGATCATTTGTTTTGTACTATCCATCGAAAACCATTAAAACTGACAGCAGATTATCTCATAAAATTTTTTATAATTCTTTATTATTTTACAGCTTTTTTTTTTATTCCAGAGAGAGGCAATAAAAGGATTAAAAATGGCTTAATAAGTAACATGGAAAAAAGAGACACCTGCATGACCATGTGCAAATAATTAGGAACACATAATTCTTATAAATAAAATGAGCAAGCGTTTTGATTAAACACGTGATTGCAGGTGTAGAATGATTTCAGATGTGCTGTTTAAATAGTGGAGTCAAGATCATCTATCGTAAGGAAAATTGTATTTTTGAAAAATCTTTAGATCCTCCGGTTTTTGTGGCGGACATCAAAATCAAGATTGATAAAATTTATTTTATCTCAAAAATTGGAGTACTTTACTCTTTGATCAAGCAGCATAAGTACAGAGGCCTGTAAAAACGTTACACCAGCATGTCCACATGCATACTTATGTACACAGAGTGCTTAAACTACATAAGCAAGTGTACAGTTTGATCACATGATTGTATGTGTAGATAAAATTTGTGTTTGTGCTAAACAATGAGAAACGTTAGTGAAATGCTTACAAAAAGGATGTGTTAATAAGAAGACTGTGAATTGTATCAATCTCTAGTGACTTATTCAATTGTTAATACGTTAAAAATGGATAAGCTGTGCACTTCTTACGTGCACAAAAAAGTTTTTTTTCATTCAAGATTATATGTTTCCAACTGTGTTTCTGAATCTCCTAAACATAAGTATTTTCTATTTCCCATCAATTTCTGACTGTATATTTGATCTTGGTTTGATCTTTTCGTAGTATAATACAAGATATTAAAATCATTACAGAAAGTTGATTTTCACGATGTTGTTTATCAATTCGACTCTAAATTCTCTGAAGAGGAACGAGGGTATACAGTGACTAAGTTATAATATAAATCTTAAATATGTTTATTGGATTAAATATTCTTTATTTACATGTTATTATCGTCTGCTTGTGCTGTAATATCAATGAAGCCGATGTCTATTCTCTGTAGAATCAAAAAAAGCTTCATTTAATTTTTAGTTTCTCTATTATTAATAGGGCTTAAAACATCTTTTGCCATTTTAGCTATCGTTGGGTATGTACTTTCATATTTTTGCCACCAACATAGTATATCTGTTTCTTTTACGGTTCTCGGTCAGTTTCAATAGTTGGATAATTCGCCAGAAGATTTCACAGTCTCCTTCAAACTTGAATATATTGCAATAAAATCTAAAATATCATCTTAAGCAGTATTTTCTTGATTACTCGTTACTAATGTGAAACATTTAGAAGATTTTTCTTACTTTTTACATATAGTAAGAGCGATAACTGGGGACAGTAAGAAATTGCCGATTATAATATTTAAATAGACCGATTGCTGCTGCGGCCTTTAAACCAGCCAGTTCCCAGCTGTGCATATACGTATATTTTACTTCGCATACAAATTTTGTTCAAATAACAAACATATTAATTGCCGTTGTGCGAAAAATAATAAAAAAAGTAATAAATGGTAAACAAGAGTGTCAAGACAAGACCAAGACAAGACAAGAGTTTGGTTCTCGAGACCAAGACATGATTTTAATTTTCAAGAATTTTCGAGACCAAGACAAGACTCACTGAACTCTTGTCTAGTCTTGACTCTTATGATACCCTATCTATCACTAATATCTGTAAAGAAATATTTCTATTTTACCTTATTGTTTCTGGTGATTTTTGCAATCAAAAAAGCCTAATAGGCTTGGTGTTTAGTCTCATAGACCATTGCGTGAGTTGTAAAATTTAAAAAATTTTTGAGTTTAATAACTCAACCCCAAAATCAAGCTCTTAACATACCGTGTACTTGCTGCACAAAACTCTTTGATTAAAGATATCCCCATTTAAGCTACTTGGTATGACTACCAGCTTTGTCTTTTAAGATGTATAAGTCATTTAATAAAATCTTGTGTAACATGCCTATATGGTAACAGCAAGCTAACATTTTAGTTTACTGTTACAGACCTATAACTGGCTCCTTTAACACAGTGCCACAAAGACAAAGAGCCCTATCATGTCTACCTTTACCTATCCAAGTTAGACCTGTTCGAACATCAGAATCAATATTTAGCTAATATGCCACGAATGAAGCACTTAGCACAAGCCGTTTAAACAGCTTCGTTGCATCAATCTACTAAGGAGTACGAGCTAATTTCTATAAGCTTTAAAATCCAGATCGTCATACGTATTTTTCTTACAATTGGTGCAAAGTCTTTGCGCCCTGCGGCCGCTCTTTGTGCTCTCGAGCTGCACTTTGGGCCCTTGAATCACTTTGTGCCCTAGGGCAGAAAGTGATTTCGCAGGCCTAAAGTCTGCCCATGGGCACAAAACTGCACTTTTTGCCCTGGGTAAGAAAAACGCCGTTCCTACCTTGAGCACAAACATATAAAAACCCCGCCCTTCAGGCGTGATTTTTTTACTTTGGGCCCATGGTAGGAAACCTACTATTTCTTACCTAGGGCAGAAAGTGCGGCAGAGCCTTTCTGCCCTCAAGACGCATTTTTGGCCCTCCTAATTGCTTTCAAAATCGAAAAAAGAAAAAAAATCGAAAGTGAGTAGCGGGCCGAAAATGCGCCCACGGGCAGAAATTTGCACTTTCTGCCCTCGGTACAAAAAATGTTGTGCTCACCTCGGGCATAAATATACAACAACCGCGGCTTTCGGGCGCGGTAGTCGTATTTTCTGCCCTAGGTAGGAAATGTACTATTCCCGCCCTAGGGCGCAAAGTGATTAGCGGGCCCAAAGTGTGCCCACGGGCACAAAGTTCGACTTTGCACCCTCGGAAAGAAAAACGTCGTTCGCACCTCAGGCACAAACATACAAAAAAACCGCCCTTCGGGCGTGATTTTTTTACTTTGGGCCCATGGTACGAAATGTACTATGTCTCAATATTTGTATCCCTGCATAATTTCCACCATAGTTTATAGTACTATTTATGTATATTATCATTTGTTTGACAGTTTGCACATGACTTTGATCATAGTGTATGCTATGTCCACTTTATTAATTTACTGCATTACAAAAATTGCTTCTAGATACAATTTACAAAAACATCAAGGACCCAATAGCCTGACTATACACACACTTTAAAATTTTCGTCAAATTTGGAAATCTTAATAATTAATTGGACCTCCATAGCGTAGCCGGACAATATGCATATCACAAGTTAAATCTTTTAACTTCTTCATTTGCATAATTCTTCTAATCTTTTGAAATACACTTCGCCCGTCTATCTTTTACCATCTGCATCAGTACTCAAAGAATGCCTGAAACCTATAAATTATAAAAATCGGAAGCCTGGCTTAGTCCATAGATCGAACTGTTTAACTTGTATATGTTAATGTCAGCTTCAGCCTCTGGCAGTCCATCCAGAATTTTGATGAAGGGATCCCTCTTAAATTTATCATATAAAAAGAAGGTTTGATGTCAAACTAGATGATTTTCATGTCATACTATGTGGTTGCTGCCAGCAGCATGCAAATCGATTTATACTTGACAACTTAGATAAATGTATCACTACATTTCAGGCCTAGCCATTGCTGCTTTTATCTATTCTGGATAAAACCCGGATTACGGATAATGCTAGCTTCATCCGTGTTAAGCTAGCCCTATCCATGGTTTAAAAAAAAGTTGTTCAACCATTCCCTTTGGTAGGAATATCCGGATAAGGCTAGCTTTACCCAGATAATGCTAGCATTACCTAACATCTTTAGATAATATTGTCTTTATTTGTATGATTAAAATTATTTCAAAAATAGTTGTTTAATTATTGTCAAGACAATTAATTTTATTTTTGTCGATTACATCAATAATAAATTAATACATAGAGTATGTTGCAAATACATAGAGAATAGTAGATTATAATAATTAACAATGCATGTCAAATTATTTAATTGTACATGACGAACTATGACGACAATTAGAATTTCACAATAAACCTGATGACTTGCACTTGCACCTGTTTTTGTCACACCGAGTTTTGCAATCACATCTCGTGTAACACTGACCTCCAAATGTACATTGGTTATTTTCTAACTGTCTTAAAGTTTTGTTTACAGTAGATACTTAAGAAATATCTACAAGCTCTGCGTTGCACGGTATGAATTGGTTTCAAGGAAATTCTCCCTAAATGTGCCATGCTCATTTCCGAACTCATACAGGCCATCAGCGTCTACTTCTACCATAACTATTAGAATATTCCTAAAGTCTCTAGGTCCTCCATCAATATCTATAACTAGTACTCCTACAGTATCACCCATATTACACATTAGAAATCCCATCTGTTAACTAATTTTAATTCTTTCTTGCTTGAACTTCAATATTTTCCTTTGCCCCATTTGTATTTGCACCGTATTTGATATTTCAATACATATTCTACACAGATTATCTGTTTATTCTGCTTATTCCTTTACAATCATAAGTTGTGAATAATTTTTTTTTTCCGAAGTAATTCAAGCAGTATCTTGAGTACCACAGTTTTCTTGGAGTGGTTAGTGGTGAAGCATCTTTAACAAAGGCATTATTAAAATTTCCCAGTGAATCCTCTTGAGATCGCAAATTTTCACAAACTTCTCTGGAAAGTGAAGCAATTGACAGACCGACTTTTGCTTCACGACCGAGCATAGCTACGTTAGGTTATATTTTTATTCCATCGTAAAAATCACGATTTTTCATGAACTGTACCAACCTAATACCTTTTGACTATTCGGTCAAGTAATCATTGTTATCCACGTCATATTTTGTATGCCTTGGCTTGCGTGTTCTACATTTCTTTGCAATTGATTGTCCCGGATTGAGCAATGTACAATTAGTAATCCGGGCAACAGTGCACGTCATTTTTCGATTATTCGATTTACAAACTAACGTTCATTATCTCATTGTAGGGGAAATGACCCAGTTACTATGAATAGTAATCTAAATGCAACCTTAAATGTAAATAAAAATTAATCGATACAAAAAATACTGGAACTAGTAGCTTATCTAGGCACTAACACTAATTCTGAAGGTAATAATAATTTTTTTTTTTAGGTATAAACTAATGTCTTGTATGTATAATAATGATTTAAAAAGAAAAAACGTATGTACCAAATACTGCAGGCTTGTACTGATGACTGCGACCCAATTACTGCAGTACACCCAATTACTGCGATCCATTTACTGTGACTTAGCAGACGTGGAAGAATGATTATGATATTAAAATATATTTATTAAACAATAATCTTTATTTAGTAAGCAAACACAATTAACGCATATAAAATAATGCATGATAATATATAAATAATCTAGACTGAGTGAGTCATAAAATTATTACCAAAAAAATGAACCAAAAATAATCTAGAGTTGTAAGTCATGTTCTTTTGTCAACTCGCAAATTTGCTTTCTAATTTGTTCTTTCTTTATATTTTTAATACGATTTTTTCAGCTGCTTCTTATCTTTTTGGAATATTTTTTTCTGAATCCTTAGAACCATGGCTTTGATTCTTATCACTATAATAGTCAGCATCATTAAGGTTTATTGGTGTAGTACCCGCTTCTTCTGTCTGATAAGATGTGTTTGTTTTATAGTTGAGTGTGAGGACTTTTATTTAATTACCAGACATCTTGTCAAGTTCATCATCTTCATGATTTATCATCTCCATAACATCATCTGGAATTGATTGTACTCGTAAAATAAATGAGCACACTTGCCCACAACTGTAAACTAATATTTCACCAGATGAAAGCTCGCAAATGCTCTTAGTTTAAAAGCGGTAAGGTTGACACCGCAGTTACTCATGCATCAGTAGAAAACACTGTATCAATTACTGTTTTTTGAATTGTTATTAATAACAATAATGAAATACAACAAATCATATTTATTATCAAAATATGTTATCCTCTTTGATAAACAACATCGATTTAATCTAATTACGAGCTTCTGATTTTATTTAGCACTTACTATGGAAATGTGCATCTGTGTCTCTGAAACGTAAATGAGAATAAAGAAAACAATCCTGTGTAGAGCTTATTATTAACACGGTTGTATAAGTAGCTAAAATTTTAAGGATTTTTACAGTTTTTTTTTTTTTTGGGTCAAACGTACGTATGAGTAAATTATGAAATTTATTCGAAAGATTTTATATTTCTAAAATAACTTTTAATATTATTTGATGTACAAAACGCAGTAACTGGGACACCTACAGTAATTGGGTCATTTACCCCTAGTACAACTGATGCTCTAAAAATACAAAATATCTCAAGGAAAGTTTCAGCTATTTTTTCAGCTGATCTTGAACTTTAGGCTTGAAGCTAATTGAATTTAGTTATGTTATCTCGAGATACTAGAAAAAATCGGTAAGCCTCATCTGCATTTTATTGCATATCGATAAAATCAACCTGGCAACGGCTATTTATTTCCAAAAATACCATAGGGATCACCACTTCTCCTTTTTAGTAGATTTTTGTGTTTTTTGACAGGATACACATAAATTTGAAAACAATGCAACATTATTTTTCGTAACTTTTATATTTTTTTTGTAATTCATTATTTATTTAATGTTTTTGACCAAGACAAATTAAAGTATATGCCTTGTGTCGTGCATCAAATATTTCCTTATTAAAATGTAGTAGTTAATAACATTTTAAGCTGCTGTTACAAAACATAACAATAATTATAATTTAATGAGAACTTATTGATGTATGCACAAAATATTATTATAATGTTTAATACCTTTTCTTAAAGAATCTGTTAATTTATCTATACCACTAATAGTGAAAATATTATGGCCATTTTAACGATGACGCCGAGCTTTACACTATTTAAAATATTTTGATATTGCACGCCACTAAAATAAAAACTATTGCCATCTTCACAACATACTAGTTTTAAAATTTTTTTAATGAATAATGATTTAAATTTGTCTTACTAGTTATCCATTATTATGAATAAAAATACGTGACGCTCAACTAAATTGCTGTTAAGTACTGCCAACGATAATCAAAAAGTGTTATTTTCTTGTATGCAACCATCAAAGTATATATAAAAACAAACGCTTGCTACAACTTACGTGGTATAAAGAAATTTTTTACTCGTAACATTAGTCTTTTCAGCTTTATTCTAATACCTTTGGATAAATCTAGCTCTGTCTGGATATATTTGCCTAATTCATTGTTTAACTAAGTTCAACCAGAAATTTTAGATAATGCTTGACTTACCCGGATAAATCCAGCTTTATGTGATTCAGGCTCTACCAGTAATATGTCTCGTAATACACATACTCACCTCGTATATTTTAGACAATCTACTTAGGTTCAGCTACACTTCATCCAATTTTTGTAATCTTCTAATATATTAGGTCACGGATTTGACGATTTCTACCGTAGCTTCATGAAAGCGTTTGGAGAGAACAAGTTTGCTTATCTCTAAATTTCCTTCGTCGATCATTTTTATTCGTCCCACATCTGCTGAGCCATGTTACATACTAGCATGCTCTCGATCTGATCACTTATCATAGCTGAAGTGACGATCAGCGCTGTAGCATTACTTGTGACACAAGGATCTATCCACCTGCGTCCATAGTTAAATTGAGCCGTTTGTTTCCTGTCAGTATTCTTTTTAAATTTGTCATCAAAATCATTAGTTAAGTACATAATCCCTCCCTCAGCCAGATTATTATTAAACATTTCTGCGCTGAACAACACAACGCTGCACTTTTAAGAAAACAGAATTTCATCCGACTAACATCGAGTATAGGGCCAAGCCTATATCCACTATAAGCCTACATATACTGCAGATCGTAATAAAGACAATGAAGATTTAGAAAAGAACATCATGTGGCTGTGAGTTTTATTATGCAGATGATTTACAACACATCAAAACACGTAAGTTGCTATACGAGTCACTTAATAAACGGAACAACGACGGTATCATAAGGACGCTTTAGCTCACTTGTAACAATAAATCAGCATGGCAACTTACTCAGAGTAAATCAAGCTCACTACTAGCTACGTTTTTCTATCGCTCGACACCACAACCTTGTTCTATATTTATAGTATGCTTACTTCCATTTCGTCTCTCTCCAACTTTATACACCAATATTCAAAGTTTTGTGTGTATACATTACATACAGATAATAGTTATACGTATCGTCTTAAGGTGCTTGCATTTTGTTAACAATAACAATGGTGATAAGAGTAGTAATGATAAGCTAAATAGTAATTTTAAGGAGTATACTTGAATAGATAAGATCAGTATTTTGATAGTCTAATAAAAATTATAGAGAGAAAATTCTATGGCTTCCAAGACTAAGCGATTAAGTTAAATTTTTTTTTTGTCTAGTAAAGACTGGAAATTATATACTTCTTAGTGTACTCATTTGTGAAAAAACTTTTGGAATAATTCGAGCTACCTTTTTTCCGTAATATGTACGAAACATAGTCTAACTGCAACATTCCCAAACTAACCGAAAAACTGACGCTTTTTGTGGACCATCAGAAAAAGTGATATAAGAAAATCCTTGCTTAAGCAAGCATTTATGAGTCCAAGGTCCATAAATAACGATATAATATTCTATATAGTAATTTTCACTTATTTTAGAAGGTATTTCATGTAAATTAGTAACATTAAACAATATCATTCTACGTGGATTCGACTAATTTTTTTGCACGCTGGCCATGTTAAACTTAAATTTAGGGAGAAGAATTTTAGATTTTACAGTAATACTGGTAAGGTGTCTGTATAGGGATCGCAACCTAGCTAGCTACTATCTGATGGCATGACGGGTACTCGACCACTAACCAATGAGAAAACTAGTGAGATTTTCAGAACCATTTTTATTACATACATAATAAATCTATGTTTTAATTAAATAATATGTTTTAACTTTGATTAAAGGTAATATTATTACATATGTTCATCTTAAAAAGCAAGATCTTATTAGAACAAAAGGGCTTATAAGAGCAAATGAGCTCATAAGAGAAAAAAAGCTCATAAGAGCAAAAGGGCTCATAAGAGCAAGGGCTCATAAAAGCAAACGGGCTTATAAGAGCAAAGGGCTTATAAGAGCCCGGGGCGTATGGGAGCAGAAAGGCTTAAAAACAAAAAGCTTATAAGAGAATGGGGCTCACAAGAGCAAAGAGGCTCATAAGAGCAGGGAAAAGCAGAACTATGATCCACTTACAAACTGTGCATATACAATATTCCTGAGTTTGTTATTTACTATTAAAAAATAATTCAGTCTACTCATCAACTATGCTTAAAATGGGAGTCCCTGACTGTATCATACTATCTGTGAAAGCCTACTGAACTATTCAAACATTCTAGTGGTTTTTTATAAGAAGGGGAAGCAGGCTTAATATCTTTGTGCGTCACTAAGTAATGCTGTTGCTTACAACACTGGCACACTGGCACCTAGACTCAGGAACACAGTCTTTCTTTTTATGCTGCCCAAAAAAGTTGGCACAGAGATGGTGCCTTTGAATAAATTGCTTTTTAGCCTTCCAGGTCTGTGTATTAAAGAAATCACTAGAAGCCAATCTATATTCATGGTGATAAAACATACAAGAATCGTTAGCAACAACATCTTGATGAGAAGTAGAAATAAGCTTATTGGACTTCGTTGCCAAAATACCAGGAGAGTCAACACGTTAATTAACAAAAGATTAAAGAGTTAAAATCTGCGAGGAAATAAACTCACGCAAATGTCGTAAGGTGAAAGGAGCCCTGCAACCTCTTAACGTCTTGTACCAATCTTTATATGTATGGAAGTCAAATTTACTGACTACTAGGGCGACAAACAAGTCAGCATCACCTATATTTTGCTCCAATAAAATGAGAGTCTAACGAAGTAAGTATTTCCTTAGATATTTAATTAATTTTAGGACAACAATCACTCCTCAATGCTGATAAGTCAGGATCACAGAGGTATAATCATCTACGAGACGACGCTTATCATCATAGTAATTTATCATAGTTTCCCATGCCTTATTATTATTTTCTTTAGTAGGAGAAATGTTCTTCATTTGATCTAAAACTTTGTCTGCAAGATGTAACCTTAGATGTTGGTACTTGAGAATATTAGGAATATTCTGCTATCTATACCCTGAACACATCACGGAAATCTTCCCAGGAAGAAAATTTGCCAGAAAACGTAGGAAGGTCGATAGAAAATAAACATGAAACAAAATCTGTATTTGAAGGAGGTATTGGGCAGTTAGATTAGTTGCATAATATTAGCGTGATTCTCTTCGAATAAATAAAAGGCCCCTATATGTTGTTGAAATCTAGATGCTGCCCTACCTCTGGTAATTCTCACCCATCTCAGAATCAGTAAATTGGTAAAGGCTTTGGTAATCTGGCTAACAAGCTTGATCTGCTAATCATAAAGTAATTCTGTATTGGCACAGCGAAGTGTATCAACGCATGTGTAACAATACTACACGAGCTTTAAGAAATCTATCTGTAGCACAAATAAACAAACTTGACCTACCCAATAGACAAAATTCTGAACTATTCAAGCAAATACATCAAAAATCATTAATTTTAATAATATACTATTAATACATAATGAATCAAACTAATGCAATGGAAGTACAAAATTTTTAATACAAACAAATTCAGTCTGGAAATAACCTTGAATTTGGTCAAGTCACACTCGAAACAGGCATAAAGCAGCACACTACGGGCCAGCAAAACTGGCGGCCGCGATGAGAGAGGCTCGCAGAACAGGCAGAAAGCAGCAGACTTAAGGCCAGCAGAATGGGCAGCCGCAAATGGAAAGGCCCGCAGAACCGGTAGGCAGCAGCACACTCAAGGACAGTAGAGCTGGCGGCCACGTTGAAATTGGCTCGCAAAACAAGTAGGCAGCAAGAAGTTGTGATGCATAACATCCAGCGATGGCAGCTACTACACTGTCTACTGTCCATAGGATGCACACCCAAGATGGCTGGTTGATCTGTGCCCGTGCACACTCTCGCAACGCACCAAAGTGTGCGTGAAGGAGACGATAAAGGGGACAAGCACACGATGCTAGGCCACATAGGCCATGAGACAAAGAGAGCCGAGCTCTTTTCTCTCTCTCTTTATCAGACAACGCTGGCACGCTGTCTGCGTCTGCCTTGACAGCCTAAACTGAATAAAGAGCTTAAGGAGGCCAAGGTGGCCGACCTCCAGCACCATGCGTCCGAAAGTGATTAACGGCCAACAGATCTCTTCACCACTAGATCCGGATCTGAGGACTTAGTAAGAAATAGCATTGAAGTATACTGTATTTGAAATTCACTATACGCCGGATCTTAGTAAGGGAGAAGAAGAAGGATTGAACAGGCACACAAAATCGATATACAACACTTCACTCAAAATGTACTATGTATCAACGTACCAATCAGCTTAAATGAAACCACAACAAATTTGTATACATATTAGAGATAAGAATAAATATATTAAACGTGTTTAGCTTTAACTACTCGAGTGACCGTAAGAAACAACTATAATTGTTGAGGTGCTTGAGTCACTTATCCTACGGGCGTACTTGGCAGACTAAGCGCCGCAGCAGCGAGCTACTAGAGCCACTTGATGTATGTACATAGCTCGTGGTGATTGGCTTTTAAGGTACGTGGAAACTTACGATTGATAGTAATTTGTTCATGAAAATAATTGTGCTAACGTTACACTAAAAATCGATACATTTAATTTCAAACAAGAACACATGTACAAAAAGATATCGCACGCTTTACCACTTCTGTTCATTGGTGAGAGACACACAGTGTGCAGTTTTAATTAAACTTTTCACACTGTCCAGTGAGCACAATTAACTACATTACAGGCTCAAATAATTATACTGTATTAGTTCAAGACTAATTAGCAAGTAGGCACGGTGTCCTGGTATTACATCACGTCGTCTTTTCAAATTGTCGTGAATGTGCATGGTTGAATAAGTGCTATGTTCGTGGACTTAGCAAATAAGTCAATAAACTAGATGTAGCAAGAAAGCCGATAGCCTTTTTTAATCGTCAATGTAAAAAAATTAAGCCTTATCTTAGTGTCTAGCGTTTCGTATAGTTAGACACATATAGTTTCTGCGCTATGAAGAAGACGCTTTTCTCTCCTTAGAGCTGTTTTTCTCAAAAATTACAAAGGTGGACTAGACCTGTTAGTCCGGGAAGCCACAGAAATATTTGATACGATACTAGTAATAATAATCATGAAAAAAGGATTATCTTCGTTTAATTCTGCCCTACTATTACCTTAAGCAACCTTACTTTCACCTGTCTACACAGTCTTACTCTACATACCTGAGCAGGGTTCAAGTTATCACCTGCGTATATGTGACTTAGCCCATTCCCGTGATATAGCATTAGCTCCCTCGAGATCCATGATCGCGCGATCTAAAGGTAAGAGGCTCAGTTACATCATCGGCCGAGCAGTGGTCTTTGCCTTATCCACATGATAAAGCATTATGTCGAAAGTCTAATACATCGATTTGAACAGCTGTCTCAAGAACACTGTTTATCTTCAGAAATATGATGCGTATTCGCTTGCTTTCTCACAGGTATCACTTTATAACGCTAGTCTATAAATCTAAGGCAAGCATAGGTGCGTTGTGTAAAACGCTTGGCGCGAGAAACACTATGCCTGGTCCGTTTTTCTCATCAATACGCGTAATAAATTATGCAAGTCGCTGGCTTTGTCGACTAAAGTGCTAAGAGGTGGTAGCCAATGTTTCTGTAGACGAGTCATTCCGAAGGATCTTCTCGAGGCAAGCAAAAAAGTGAATATGAAAAGGTTGCGAAGGTTTTCACAGGCGTGTCATTGCGGAGGATGTTGTCCAGGTAAGCAAGAGAGCACATAGGAGGAGGTTAAGAATGTTTTCCCAGACAAGTCATCGCGGAGGATGTTGTTAAGGCGGGCAAATGAGAGAAAAATAATAAGAAAAGAACAGAAAGAAAAAAAGAGAGAGCAAGAGTAAGAGAAATAGTAAAAAAGTTAGAATATTAGGATGAAATGTATGTACATGATTAGTAAAAGCGTAGTGCAAATGTTTCTTACTGACATCGACTACCATCCCCCGTACTGTGTGAAACGCACTCCACCAGGACGAAATTAATAAACGCAAGCCCACTCTTTTTGAAGATTATGTATTTTTTTCATCTTCGACGTAGTTCTTCTGGGCCTATTTACTTGAACGGATTTTTTTTATGACAGCGAGAAATGTGATAAGATCAGCAGATGCAAGCATCATAGCGTCGTGGACATCGCTCGGTAAGATGCCTAATATTAATGCGTCCTTTCTTACGCATTATAGTATGCTCGGGTAAGAATACTATTCGGGGATAAGTACGCGTATTCAATGATGTGGGACACTATTATATGCACGATTGCTCTCTTATTACTAAAATTATAAACTCAAAGCGGAGCAGAACTCAACGATGGCATACTCTTTTACATAGAGCCGTGCATATTGATAAAGACTGTCAATTTGTAAGTATAGGTGCAAATGCCTTAGTTGTAGTAAGTCAGTCAACGAGTCAGTCTTTGAAATCTTGTACCATCAAAGGAGATCTTTGGAGAGAGGTCTAAATAATCGCAGCACCAATCCAAGAAAATTCTCATCACGGTAATTTTCAGGATTGTGGCAGCATAAGGAGCCCTTAAGGATTAAAGCAGTAGTTTTTGTAAATATTACTATCTCTAACAAATTTTTCATGTATGGGTATGTATGCGCGTATCTGCGTGAATGTGTGTGTGAGTGTGTGGACATGCTTTTATGCCCGCGTTCTTTTTGCTTCGAAATTAATTTTAGAGGGATGATAGCGCGAATAACCACTTTAACATGTAATCTTATAAAAAGTACTAATGCCGGTCGCTGTAACTATAACTTACAGCAAAATATTGAACATACAAAACAAAGGCAGCCCCTGTTATTCTCAAAGCAAATTGTGGTAGCTAGGCAACAATACTTATTAATATAGCTTCTAGGATACAACAAGGCATAAGTCAATCGACGAGTGCAGACATCTATAGCATAAACTCTTACCATTTAAGAAACTCTTGTAATCTGAAGAATCATCGCACAAAGCAAGCACCAAGGAACGTCTCCTAAGGGATTCACAGCAACTGGTCAGGGAGCTTCATTAGGGTTGCTCGGCAACAATACTAATTTAATATATAAAATGCGGCCTCTATACTAGGACTTTTTGAACAGAATTATTTTTAAGCGTATGTGTGTGCAATTACATTGCATCTACACATGCATACGCATAGACTTCCTACTGAGCAAGCTCTAGCCTCTGTCGAAATTCATACTTGGTGCCTCTGTTTATAAAGAGCGCGAAGTGTCGGGAAAGAAAAATTTGGAAGATAGGATGGAATTCGTTTCGTCCTTGACCGCTAGCTGAGACTTGTCAGTGCAGCGCGCTAGAGATCTGGCTATATACAAACACATCCAACACTTACACTGATTCGCGTATATAAACGCTAGGGCCAGATTAATATAGTGTGTGACAATTGGCATTTTTATCCCAATCGTATGCCAGAATTCATTCAAATTTAATTAAACTACCATACTACATCTTGTTCGATTATAATTATTCGATATTTTATATATAAAACGCGTCTTCTATACTACGATTTTTTGAACATAATTATTTTTAAGCGTCAGTGTGTGCAATTACAGTGCACGTACATATGCAGACGCATTGAGGCTAGGGCGCTACACTGACAAGTCCCAGCTAGCGGTCGAGGATAAAACGAATCCTATCCTTTTTCTCCTATCTTTCAGATTTTTTCTTCCATACACTTCGCGCACTTTATTAATAGAGGCATTAAGAATATATTTTTACAGAGGCTTGCACTTTCTTGGTATTAAGTTTATGCGTATACATGTGTAAGTTCAATGTAATTGCACCCACAGGCACACTTAAAAAAAATCCTGTTCGAAAAATCGTAGTATAGAAGCCGCGTCTTATATATTAAATATTGAGTAATCGAAAAATATGAAGTACTGGAGTTTTATTAAATTTAAATCAATTCTGGTGTACAAATAAAATAAAAATGCTAATTGACAAACGCTATATCAATCTCGCCTACGCGGATATATACGCGTATCAGTGAAAGTGTTAGACGTGAGTAGTATACTTGCTGGTATAGCGAGACACAACAAACGACGTCATCGGCGCTGGGGGAGGGGGAGCGCGCGGGACCCAGACACCCGCGTAAGTCTGTGTGTGTGTGAGGGGGTATGATAAGGAGGGAGGGAGAGAGAGAGAGAGAGAGAGAGAAAGGGAGAGAGAGAGCTGATGAGGGGCCTGTGATACGCAAGGTGGGAAAGAGGGAAACGGACTTACTAAGCGGCACGTGCGAGAGAAAATCGCTCGGTGGGGTTGGAGGCCTGGTGCGTGGCTCGTACGACGATCGGTTGACGATGACCCCAGGTTTTGAGGAGGGGTGGTCGAGCTGCGCGTGGTGCTAGAAGTACAAGTGCGACTTTTATGACGGTCGGCGCGAGGTGTTCAAGCACCTATACCTTGTTCAAGCACCTATACCTATATACTTTCTGGCTGCGTACACTTACCGGTCTCCTCCGAGGGAATCCCCTTCGACGTATGCATGTTTCCTAGTACACGGGGCCCCGAAGCCTACTCTACATCTTAGTCGCGGGGTGTGGGTGAGTATGCTTGAAGGATGTAGGCCAAACTACGACCATGACAGTTTTCAGCAGTAAAGAGACAAAATTTTACATTGACATAGAGAAATTCCTTTATTCAATACATATTACAGATTTCTTAAATTGCTCATCGCAGTACACATTTTACAAGTACAATATTACGTTCTCGTGCGATTCAAGATTATGAAACATAGAAAAACTATTCGACACCTTTTTAATTTCCAAGGGGTTTTTATAAAAAAAAAAAAGTGCAGCGTGATTATAGAAGTCAGAGATTTTCTGACAATTACTTTTTTTGAACTATGTCGTATCCTTCTTTTCTCGGATACCAACGGATATTATGCGAATAATAGATCTCTCACCGACTTTCGTTTGAGAAGTCTTGACATGCTTCTCTAAAAGCGGTTTACATTCCTCATCCTTTCTGCTTTTGCTCCCCAAATCCTTTGATTTGCCGGTGAATGGATCCATCTTGCTGTTGACTGCTCAGTCGCTCCGAGATAAATGAAGCAGCGTATGATTTTTGATGTATTTTATAAAAAATTACCCCCACTACATCGATGTTAACCCTCTCATACGTTATCTATACCTCATATCTATTCCGTTTTCTGCATGTGCCTTGTTGAGCGGATGTATAGTTACCATTTTTCTCGGCTTTGTGAGGCTCTCTCTCTCTCTCTATCTCTCTCCCCCTCTTGGATGATGTGGTATTGACCTAGTATACGGTGCAGCGAGGCCTTTTCTAAATTTAAGCCTCGGGGCTGTGACCCTAGTATTCGTTGCCGCAAGGTCTACTCTAAATTTTGACCTTGGGAGATGTGTTGTAGGTCCATAGAGAAAAAGACAAAACAAACATTTTTATTTGAAGGGAAATTCCATTTATTTCTTATAAAGTACATTATTCTTTTTCTTAATAAATAAGCGATTTAAAGATAGTTTTTTGATGCATAGGAAGTACAAAACAAAATATTTCTAACAGTATAATTTTTAATGTCATCATTAATACCCATACCTTCTACATTTACTATTACATGATTTTCGATGTCTAACTTTTTTTGCTTGTAATAAGCGATTAAACTGTTCGTGTTTGTAAAAATAATCTTTACTTTACTTTTATCTTTTTCTCCTTTCAACAATTTACGTAATTTATCTAAAACAGTATCGAGGATACGATTGGTGATTGGAGCAAGTTCTTCGAGAGCGCTGAGTCGTGCGTCGATGCATTCGCGCTCTTGCATGAAACCTTTGAACGTTGTCAGCTGCATTACAACGCTTATCGGTGTGGCTTCTCTGTCGATCTTCTTATTTTTGCAAACTGGTGGTTGAGTAAGCGGTAAGGATGTATCATCTTCCTCGACCTCGGTAATCGGAAGAGGCAGTCCGGTTTCCTTTAGAGACACTGCCCGATTTTCGTAAGCGCTGGTAAAACGAATAACGTGTCGGGGTAGGTGTAACATGCTTATCTCGTTGAAGCCGTAATGATGATTAAAAGCGCTATGCGCTTTTTAAATACGCAGTGATGGACTCTGAGCTATTGACCAGTGCGACCCAATCTTCCGAAGTCAGGGTGATGTGTCGCGAGCTGCTTCTGCCGCCAAATTTGATAACAGGCTTGTAGAGTTTCCCATTTTTATTCTCGAGACAGATCAAGACCCTCTTACTATTTGACTTGTTGAGAGCTGATGCAGACTTAAGTAGGAGGTTGGGAAGTGGCTGCACTTTGGAAACTTTCAAATTTTTGTACTTCATGATGATGAACTAAAAAAACGCTGAGCGTAAGCGGGACTGTATACGAGGAGCACAAGTACGTGTTAAGAGATCGGCTAGTTTTCGAGGACTGACTATTTCAGCTCCACCAAATATTTCTTGGGCTTATTAACCCTTTCCCCACACCCCCGTAATTACCCCCACCACCACCACCACCTCATTTTCTCATCAGCCAATCTGGAGTCTGAATTTCATCTACGTCACGCACTCCATCCACCGCTAAAAAGCCGATCGTTTTCTCGACGCACATCCAAAGGTAAGTAAGAAAAATCACACGGTAGGCGTACTATCCAGTGACTAATGACAGGTCTAATAAGAGCGACTACTGCCACTTCTTTGGGTAAAAACCTCCGTGATGCGTCGAAAAAACCATGGATATCTATAACGTAATCCGCGTACAAATTTTTTTTTTTCTTTTTTTAATAAAGCGTCAAAAATCACGGTGACTCTAGCCAAGGGGCGCACGCGCACGTGCGTCTGTCGTGTTCGATGACGGGTTGAGAACTGATCTGTGCATAACCTTATAATTCGTGCACACATGGTCTTACCCCCCTTCTCCTCCGATGTCTATTAGGCGCCGAGATCCGTTATTATTTGTCTGGAGTCAATCTCCAACACGTTATCGTACTCTGCTTAGACTATGCAGTTCACAGTATTGGTTAGAGCTTCGTCAAATCCCACTTCGACGTGTTCGCTTCCTGAACGAACAAGATTCCAATGAGTGGCACAGTGTGCCGACAAATCGGGTGTGAGATCGAAAGCGGCTATAAAATGCCCTCCCGTATAATTTCGGCGGTTTATGCCAATTCCTTCATTCATAAAATGAGTACCTGTGCCCAAAAAAAGCGTTTGAAACGCATCAATGAACAATTTTGTAACACCCGTAAGTTGTAGCTGAAAAGGTTTACTCGGAACTTGCGTACCATCGATGTAAAGAGATGGATAATCTATCGAAAAGTTTTGGAAATTAGAAGGGTTGTATCTACGATTTCCGTTGAATGCCCTGTTATCGATAAAGCCTATGATCATTCTTTTCAAAAGTTGTCCCAGAATCACGTTATCTAGACAATCCCCCATGATGCCAGCGTGTAGCGTAAAAGATTTAGCCTCTACCAGGGTGATCGGATACTTGGCTGTAGTTTTGGACATTGCATTGGCATGTGCTAGTAAAACTCTAGGAGTTATCTTAACTTTTCGGACGATAAGCGTAGCTTCTTTTATGTTGACCTTGAATTTACCATCCTTTGAACTATCCATAAGACAAAATGCGTCCTTGCTTCTTACCAGACGAATACGCATCTCTACCCAGTTGGTCAATATTTTATCTTGATTGAACACATCACAGTGGAAATGGTCAATCATATCAAATATCTTCCCACCAAGTGAGAAATTTCTCCGCTGGGTAGTACCTGTGTTTGCTAATTGGGGGTTTGCGGCATTGGGCTCAGCATCAAAAGCATCCGGTGTATCGTCGTACCATAGGCTCGAAGTTAAGTGAGAGTCCTTGGCTGCGGGCGAATAATTAAGCAACAATTCGATGTAGGCCCTGTAGGGATAGGCGTTATTCGGAGGAGACACAAGCTTTTGAATAAAAAAGACATCAACCTGATTAAACATAAAGTGCAGAAAATTATTTATTGGTGCTACTTTATTATTTCCGACATTATCGTTCGTAGCAGGAGTAATTTTTGCTTGAATGTAAAGCATGGTGTGGGCGAGATTGATGTAATACTCGCTAGCACTTGGAACGAGGAATGCTAGAGGCACGTCATCATCCTCACCGAGCGAAGACACTGGTTTATAATGTAAGAAAGCACTGCTCTCTATGGATGTTTGCGTTGCTGGGAGTGTGAAAATATCTAGTTCGCTAGAGATACACTCCGACGAATGGCTGTGTAAAAAAGCCATTTTCTTCTTTTTCTTATCGTAGTCTAAATATATCAGGTAAACTTCTAAGATTTTTATTACGCCTCTTTTGAGTTTTACGTCGTCGACTTATAGTTTTCTTTTTTTTATTACTAGGGGGCTCCGCCCCCTGCACGCTTCGCGCGCCAACCCCCAACTATTAACCAAACATTAATTTCCATTACTTTTCAAGAAAAATAGAATCATTAGCTATTTTATAACAGTTAGTTTTCATTTTTATAACAGTTAGTTTTCATTTTTTTATATTTAAATTACTTTTTATTTAATTTTTCAAATTCTTGTTTTTAAATTTTACCGCTCTCAGCTAGTCTCAATCAATCAGATCAAGAGTTATTCTGTCGACAGTCACGTGTAACTCATTCTTTTAGGAGAGATTTTTGACAACAGACTTGCGTTTCTTTCGTTGAGTAATAGAGTTGTTACTCGATCCGCGTTTCTTTCGAGACTGTCGCTTTCTCCTAGGCGTCGTCGACTAATAACCCGATCCCTTCATTGTTTCCGATAATTTATCTGCTGCTTTTCTCTTTAAGGTAACGGATGACTCCTTAGCGCGTGACTTGACGGCGTCGTTAAAACTAAGCCCGTTGTTTGCGATGTCATAGAATATATTGAGACCTGCACGAACAGCTTCTTTACCAACGGCTTTTGCGCCTGAGCTAACGTATGGGAGCAATATTCGAATTAGCCTACCTAACCACGATCCTACTCCACTACCTCTTTGATAAGAAGAACAAGTAAAAACGTTACGCACACCACCATCTCCACCGCCCGCTTGGTTGGCATAATATTGAAAGTAATGACTCATGCTTGGTGATTTTCTTTTAACGGTTACGTTCAAAGTATAGTGTAACCGTCAACGTTCCATACTTGAATGGTATATCATGGCCATACTGACTTCTTATATCGATAACGATAGAATGAAAACTGTGATGCAATAGGGGTATATAGTTGATTGGTGCAAAGTTAGCTACAATATTACTCCCAAACCTATATTTCTTAGTTCCCAATGAAACGATACGGAAAAGAGATGATTGACTATCCCCTACGGTATAAGGCACGCACACATCTGTATGAACATATAACTGATCCGACATGGCACGCGAGAGAGAACCAGGACGGTTACATGTTTTGATATACTACCTCCAAACCCACCACTCAGAGACTTAAATGTTTCTCTATTCCTCATATTTTTCCATTCGAATCCAAATATACATTGCATTTTTTCGCGCAACTCGAAACTATGCCTTTTTTTGCATTGACATACTTGTCATATTCTATAGTAACCTTTTTCGTATGGCACTGGTTCGAGTACAAAGTGATCCTTGATTCCGAGCAAGTTGTTTATCTCGTGAGCTAGCTGTTCCAAATTATCATACACACCATCGCTGAATTAAAAATGGTGGTTATATTTTTCCTCCACGTTGTCGTCTAAATTAAAAATAAAAGTATTATTGGCTCCCCTCACATGCACGACTGTACACGGAATGTGTATTTCAGCAAGGCCTACGCACCAATCCCCGCTTAATCGTATTTCGTGTGTCAACTGAGTCGTAAAATAACTCATGGTATCGTCCTTGTAGTATACTGTACTGCTATTGTTGGATGATACGAGGAAAAAACTGTCATCTGCATCCATTTTAAATATTTTTTAATTCGCTTTCTCGTACCCAAGAGTTAAACTTATCCGGGTAACCTACCCACTTCACTAAAGATTCTTTCTTCGCGCCGCGTTCTCTCGTGCGAATGACGCATTCAATTTTAAAGCGTTTATTAGTATTTAATCGCTCTTGATCAACCCCAGACAGCTCCTTCTTGTAAAAAAATCCGTCGATTACTTCTTCGTTCAAGTCTTCTAATATATAGGTGTACGTATAAATTTTGACGAGACGATACACGTTTAATTTCGAAGATATCCTCGCTGTAATTATTTTCGTGCCCTTTCTCGAACGTTTGTTTGGTGCGACTGATGCGAACGTAATCTCCGACGTTGTATTTAGCCTTTGCGCCATGCGCCCTTTACCGCCTATTGGATTTTTGTCAAAGTGCACGCTTTCTCAAGTTTTATCGCGCTATTTAAGCATTATTCAAGTTATCTTCCGATGGTCGCATTTTCGTGTTAGTATAAAGAGTACGATTATAAGCATAAATTTTATTATGGATTATATCAACGTAACGCTTGGTGTTTTTGTGCGTAAAATATCGTCATATACGTTCTCGTACAGTTCTATTGAGTCTCTCGACCACTGCTGCCTTAATGTCAGGATTTCGAGCAGCTCTAAATCTAATGTCATTACGCTTCAACAGATTCTGAAATTCCGAGCCAATAAACTCTTCACCACGGTCGGACTGTTAACACGCAGGCACACGTCTTTCTGCTCGTTCGACAATCTTTTCAAAAGCTATCGAGACGCTGCGTGCTGTCTTGTTTCGTAGCGGCTCGAGCCATGCGTATTTACTCAATACATCGACGACTACAAGTAAGTAGCAGTATCCATCGTTGTAATCCTTTATACTTGTTGATGGCATCAAGTCACACTCCTACAAGTCGTCAATATTTGTGATCTCGTAACGCAATCTTGGAAATTTTTTACGTATCGGACGATGTAACGTGTAGGTATCTTGATTCGATAACCACTCGTAGATTTTTTTTTTCTCATTTTTCGTCACTAGTTTTTTACCGCTAGTGTTGACGCGTACAAGATCTCGCGCACCTGCGTAACCAGCTTCGTGCGAAGCATCATAAAACTGTTTTTCGTAAGCACGGGGACTTTTGTATTCCTGTATATGCATTTTTAGCCATTTCTTCTTCGATGGGGCCACTTTTGGTATAAATTCTATTTTTGTTTTTTTACTTGACGGTTAGTCCGTAGCATCATCCCTCCCCAATGATTGTTCCGGTAAAACAATTCTGTTTAGTCGTTTTGCCGTATTTATGGGGTTTGTCAAAGTGTTACCAATTCGCAGTAAATTCTCATTACCAATCGAACAACGCGGAGTATCCGACGTTTTGTCCATCAGCCGCTCACTGTCTCCGTGGCGCTCCACGTCACGCTCATTTTCTTTGAAAAAAAGATACCGATGCAACACTTGCAGGTAATTTAGAGACTCTTCGTACAAATCTAAATTTTTCTTAGAATTAATGATTTCGTACATTTCGCTATCGAGTCTCGGCAAATTATCACCTACTGTCTGTACCGAAGGCTCCTGAGTAGTAGATTGATGAGGTAATGCTGCAGGTGGTGGTGGTGGTGGTGTTGGTAGGTCTGTCGTCATTTCGACAGTTTTTAATCGCTCGAGCATTTCCTCCGGTATGATAACCATTCTACGAGTGCGATCCATTGTTAGAACTACTTATCAGCTTGGAAACACGTACGTCGAGAATAGTTGTAAGCAGTAGCGGTAACAAGCTACCTCCACTTTGTAATACAATTCTTTTTCTTTTGTGCCAAGTTATAGGTTTTTTGTTTGTTTGTTTTTTGAGCCTGATAGTGTGGAGTCTATTGCCGGAAAAAGTAGAAGTAACTTATTTACGCAACGTGTGTTTATGTTTGCTCAATTTTTTCTTGTCCTTTTTTTTTAACTCAACGATACCATGTAAACTATTTAAAGTTCACTAGCATATTCACTTTAGAGCCGATCTATCGATCTGTCGAAGCAAAAGTTTGCGCAGTTCACCGTTTTTGCACTGACCAAGACAAAGTAAGAGGATAATATTTTTCCTGTTAAAATGCTTCCCACACAATACTTCTTTGCTATAAAAATCGGAGCGCCCGCTCGATTCTTTTTTTTTTCGATGTTCTCTCTGCCATAGTCTTCGAAAGATTACTAATATATTGCAACGCAGTAGTTTTTTCATACTTTTCTCTCTCTCTCTCTCTTTCCCCTTTTCTCTTCAACTTAACGTTGCTTCAGAAACTTTGGAAAGAAAACGTATTGCACAGCGTCATCGGGAAATATGCAAGCTCGTACGCGAAACTCATCCACAGCATCTTGCGGAAGATCGTGAGATAAGTAAGAGTGTGAAGTTTTGGTTGCATCGAGGTATGACTCATGTAAAAACTTTGGATCTTCCGGGGTATGACTCATGTAAAAACTTTGGATCTTCCGGGTAGACTTGTCGCGCGAGATGTAAAATTTGCGCTCGATCTCTTGGATTTTTATATATAACCATGTACTCCGTGTTCCAGCTTATGCCGCGCTGTGATTAACCTTTATGAAATATGTTTTGCGTAATAAAAATGACAATGATATTTTTACAGTGACTTCCTTTCGTGAATGCATCAAGAATTACGTCGCAGCAGGACGATTAACGCATGAGATCGTCGAGTACGAGTAATCTTTTCTTTGCATTGTCACTCGAGTGGTCGCACAGTTGCAGTAACCCTTCCCTAACCTCTATCTGTACTCCACTATCACACTTTAATTCTTTAGCGTACGCTTCTTGCCATTTGGCGTAGTAAAACAGCACGCGATCGAAGCGAGCGTCACACACTTTATCTATTTGCGATAAAAATCTTTTTACGAATAAAGTTTTTCCACATCCTGTCGGTCCACACACGCAGCACGTAAAGAAATGTTTCCAACGAGTATCCATTTCAAAGCATGATGCAACACTGCGAACACCAATACGGTATATTCTTTTACTGCGGCGGCGGCGGCGTTGTGGCGCGGTGATTAGCTTATAACCGCAGAATCAGCTTACCATCGCGGTTACGAGCTTACTGCGTGCGCTGTAATAAGCATGTAAGCGCACGAACCGCGTTTTTATAAGCTCGTAAGCGCACGCACCGCGTTTTTATAAGCTGATCAGCCACGCTTGCTCGCATGCGCATCCATGCATGCCTGAGTATTACAATATTGTCAATATAGCTGAAAAAATAAGGGTAAATATGAAAAAAAAATAATTTTTAGAATTAGTTTCGAAAAATTTTTATTTGTATAATTTATGTCTTGTAACCAAATAGTAAGGATTACAATGGTGTTAAATAATGCTACTTTTTTAGTACAATACAACAAGCTTTTGTTACTTCAGCGGTTACAACTTCATGCATTTTGGGTCGGCGAATAGCCTTAAAGTTTAGTCGTATTTTATTTTCTTCAAAATTTTCACGCTTAAATTCTTTGCTGCTTTGAAAAAAGGCATCTAATATTATTTCTTTAATGCTATCGTAGTTGATTTTTTGACCATTGGAGTAATTTAACGTTATTCCTTTGACCTTACAATTTTCAAAAATTTCT
>JAPYYV010001419.1:0-25355 GCA_030522625.1 Copidosoma aretas | reverse complement strand
TTGTATCATACACGATATGAATTTTAAAAAATCAATGAAAAATTGTTTTTTTGTCAAATTCATATAAAATATGTATTTGACTAAATCAGTAAAACAACTAATGCCCTCTACCGTTAGGAATATGGTGTGGCCATGAAATAATTCCCAGGGTCCCTAGATTTTTAAAATTTGGAAAAATTCTATCTTATCGACATGGAACTCCACAAATCTAGAGAAAATGAGTCTTCAATCCCCTTAAATCATAATTGAAAGTATAATACACTTTTACAGTAAGTATAATAAACAGAAATATATTGCTTATCATATTTTGTATGAAAAGGCATGGTTTCCGATGGAGAAATCTTAGCCTATCACTGCTCAGATATAGTTTGCTAGACTTCAGCATAATCATGGTTTGCAAACACCTGATTTTTTTGCACCATGTGCATGAATCGGTTGCTCTGCCCCATTTCTGTAATAGGGTGTTATTGCCGCATGTACTTTATTCCGAAACCGAATAGAATACTCTGTTTATACCCTTAATTAGTGCATAAATGATGTATCAATAAACAGTATGAGTGGGTGAGTCTATTAGGTTGTTTGATTGTAGGTACTTGAATTATATTATATTTTTATTTCGTATTGAGCTCACGCGTACGGGTCTTCCGTTATCTGTTACATAACTCGTATCACTAACGGTCACATTTTATTGTTCTGCGTCTATCTACTTGCCAGATAAGTGGTGCGGGGAGAATAAACAATGCCAATGGGATGTACAGGAGCGGCTTCGGCAGCAATCGATTGTTTTCGGCAATGTTCCACGATGTCAGAGAGTTATGATAAGAGGTTTCATCTGTAATCGGTATAATTCGTCTGTTTTCCGTAGAGATCAGCGATATGGGGGGATTGAGAATTGGAGGGGAGGGTTGACAAAACCTAAAAAATTTATGAGTTTGGGGAGGGGGTGGGCGGGGGGGGAGGGGGGGGGGGAGGGGGGGGGGGGGGGGGCGGGGGGGGTGGGGGGGGGGGGGGGGGGGGGTGGGGGGGGGGGGGGGGGGGGGGAAAGGGGGACACAAACAAATGACGATCATACAAAACACGTAAACGTATAACGAATTAAGGGGGCTAAGGGGGGGGATAAGTCCTTATCACTATATATATATATACTAGTGGGGCTTCGCCCCCTGCGTGCTCCGCGCGCCAACCCCCATATTTCAATATTTTTATTCTCATGTCTGAATAATAAATAAAAAATTTATTTAACACACATATATGCGCACAAACATACATAACCAGAGCGATCTCATAAAAACTTGCTAAAAATTCAATAAACATAGTTAATATATGAAATGAGTTTACTAATTTATCAAATGGTTGTTAATTATTTTATACTGATAATGACTCTAATTGGTATTTAAGGTTAATACTGATTCATATGTATACGTATACAGTATTTACGCAAACATTATAATTACAGAAATAGTTATGAGTCTTTGTTTGTTATTTTCAGTCATTTTAGAACCAATTATGGATTTAAGTTTATAATAAGATATCATTTTGAAATTATTTCTCAATATTTGTAAATGTGAATTGTTTATCCTATTATTTTTTCATTTTTTATATAGATTTTTATATACTTCTACATTTTCTTTGTATGTTTTATAACTATTAAAAATTCTTATCCTCTTATATTTGTACAAATAATATTTTCAATTAAGTAACTTCTGTATATGATTAAACATACAACAACATGTTCGAATTTCTTTTTACATTTACATAATATTATAATTTATAACGCATTACATGTTTTTGTACTTTCAATATTTACTGTTGTGCCTTATTTACCTGCATAAATATCTTATAATTTCCCATGAATCATCTTTCTCGTGCATATCTCTCTATCATTTTTTAATCCTATATTTCTGACTGATATTATTATTGTATCATTTGTTGTTTTTTTTCCTCTTCACACAGCAATTTGTGCTTCATATATTTTTTTCTTTTATTGCAGATCCTACAGTCCATCACTTAAAAACTTCTAAACTCACATATATCTTTTTCTTTTTGCTTTATTTTTCTCTCTGCTTTTTTCTTCTTTTTTACATTTTACGGATGATAGAGTAGTCAATTACCATATGGATTTTTTTATAATTTCTGATTGACAATTCTTCCTTTCCTTTGTAAAATTATCTTTGATTTTGTCAAGTTTGTTTTCCTTCGTTGTTCTTTTTATAAATCCTATCGTTTTCCAATCCTCTACTTTTTCATTTATAACCTTAACTTCGTTGCTTATTTTGTATGATTTTTATTGATAAAGTCCGGTAATTCTTCGATTAGGCATAAATCAATTCTCTTAACTTAACTAATTCTCTTTTTCTTATGCCTATTTCTAGGCTAACTATTCCCGCTTTTATTTCTCATATACATCCTGGTGTATTTGCATTTAAACCAGACATGATATTTGTAAATCTTAATCTATTTTTTCCCCTTTTTCTTTCCTTTTTCATTCCCAAATCCATGCCTACCTGGCCCGCCTCCAGTTTCCGTATATGTCCTTTTGTTTTTGCATCTGAAATCAACTTCATATTTTGAATCTGCCTTCTATTCATTCTACATATTTTTATTCTGTTTCATAGGCAAGTCTTAGCTACGTATGTGAAACATAATTTAATCATTTAGTCCATGAAAAATATTATTTAATATAAACTTTATACGTTAGCTCTTTTGCTTGAGCCTAAGACTGCTTTGACTGCCCATAGCACTTTGATTGTGGTTTTTTCTGTGTCCCACGATAATTCTTTGTTAAGAACCACACTTCTGGGTCCATCGATCCTTGTTCTCGTTTAAAACTTCCAATGCCTCCAATTTAAATTGAAACATATCTGTTTTCATCCTTTTTCATTCCTACAAATAAAGATTTTTTTTGTGCTTACTTCCAGTATATTTTTTGTGCTATATTTATCTAAGTCTTTCTGGATGTTTTTTTGTCTTAAAATTGCTGGGCACCTAAAACGACGTCATCAGATAATTTACGACAGTAAATTTTGATTCTGCCGACTGTTACGCCTCCTGTATTATTTTATATCCACTTATCGTCTACAGCCTCTATAAATCAACTTAGAATAACCAAGCTACATGGGCACCCTTGCCCTACCCTCCTTTCCTTTTTTATTAAGTAAATTTGTTTGCCCTCGACCGTAATTACCTGTTTTTTTGTACATTTTTAGATTCTGTTTAACATTTTATTCATTTTTATACTTTTGTTTCTCATATATAGTTTGACCCGGAACATTTTTCTATTGATGTTATCGAATTCTGTTTGGAAGTCTACAAAAACAGCATATAATTTATTGACTCCTTCCCCTATTTTAATTTCAATTAAACTGTTGAGCACAAAAATATGGCACCTTGTTCTTCTTTTTTCTCTGATGCCAGCCTGACTCTCCATTATTATTTTACACTCCTCTACCCATTTTTCTACTTTTTCAACGATTATAATTGCTAATATCTTGAATGCTACATTTAGAAACGCCACTCTCCTGTAGTTTTAACGTCCTTCTATTCCTTGCTTGCCTTGTAAATTTGATAGATTCTTGCTATTTACCACTTATTCATAGTATGTGTGTTAGTTCTTAAGCTATAAAGTATTTTTTTGAATTCAATCATCAGAATTATTTGCAGATTATTGAAACAGTTTTCCATACTCTGTCTTATTCTGTGCCTTTTATTTTTTTTATTCATACATAGGCATTCTTTTATTTAATGATGGATATATCCTCGTAAAATCTTTTTCGGCATTGCTGTTAATTCCGATACTCCTCAATTCGTTTTCCGTATAACATGTTTCATTGTTCTCTTAACAAATTAAAAAAAATTTTTTTTTACGCCGCTTTCCTTATTGCCATCCCTCATTTTTCCTGTTTTAATTTTTAAATAGCTCTCCAAAACTTATTTGAATTTTTCTTACTGCTACTTTTCTTAGTGTTCTTAGGTTTATTTAATTTTTTTATCTCTTATTTTATTTATGCATTTTGCGTTGGTCTTTAACTATCTTTACTCTCTCTTTTTTTTTTAGTATTCTATTAATTTAACGATAAGCCATATTTTTTGCTTTATTATTGTGAAATCCTATCTATCAATTTGCAATGATTTGTAGCTTAATAGATTTTATCATTTTCAGTTACTCTGCTACCCGTGTAATTACATTGCGTAAACTGTCCTATTTTTTGCGATATTCATTTCATATGTATATTTGCCTACCTGCGCGCTCTGGTTTCCCATTTTCTAATTATTTATATTCATAAGATAGATCATATTAATAATTATTATACAAATATATACAATTTCTTATAATAATTATCAATTCGTCTCTTACTCATTAAAGAAGCGTATAATTGCTTTATTTTACAATTTAAAAAATGATTATTGAAATATTTTTTTTTTGTTTTTATGAATATTTGAATTTTTTTCTTATAATGCCCTCAAAAAGTTTTTTTTTTTACAAAACTTTTAATTTGAAAAATAATAGAACAATGAAAAAAACGATTGCTTGGGCTAGGACTTTGGACAGATACACAGACGTGATGGATTGTAATTTAAGATGACAAATAATCAACCTCGACTTAGCACATATTATCGAGTGCATTTATGTAGAACAAGTATGATACTTTTTTTTGGGGGCTTACTTACAGGCTCTTTTTTTAAATTACCATTACTTTTAATACTCATAGAAAAACGATAAAAGCTATGATGAACATATTAAAAATAATCTTACTTTTAAATAAATTTTATCACATCTATATTACAATAATACAAGATGATCTTTACTCTTATATTAGTACAATAATTCCGTCGATTAAATGCATTTATGCTCTGTACATTTTTTGAGCACTATTTACACATTGTATACAATCACCACCATTCTATTTGAAAAGCTTTTATGATTTCTAGTGGTATAATGACTTTTTTTTTTAGCTCAAGAGACTCCCTACTGTTTAGAATATTTTGACTGCGTAAATTCTAATGTTTACTTATTATGAACAAAATTTTTCAACTGGATGTATTGTAAAATTTGTAAATGAAATTCGGAAAATTTATTACAGACTTGAAATTTTTTACATTAAAGTAATTTATTATTTTTTTACAGGTATTCTTTTTTAATTTTTTTTAATACTTATATTTAATGTAATTTTAATTTATAAAATTATGTATTAAAGATATACAAACAGTATAACATTAAACTACAGACAAATCTTATTCTTCAAAGAACATAGCAATAAAAAATTATGTAAATGTGTTGAATGTAAACAAAATTTGAAAAGATCGACACATTTAAATAGACATATAATAATTCATAAAGAAGGACATGGAAAAAAATTTTGTGTAAAATGTGGTAAGGTTTTTAAAAGATCAGACGGTTTAAAGAGATTTGGGAGTTTCGCTCAGAGGGGCAAGGAGCGAGGAGTCCCCCCTTTAATACATAAATCTCCACTACGTTTGTGCAATATAATTTTATTATTTTATCCATGCAAAATAAACATTGTTTTAAACTTTCTACTTTATCTCTTGTGCTCAAGCCTAAAACTGCTATAACTGTCCTTTGCTCCCGACCTGTCGTGTTTTTCCGTGCCAGGAAAATTTTTTGTTAAGAACCACACTTATCGGTCCATGTCCTAGTTTTAAACTTTTAATGCATCCAATTCAAAATGAAATAGATCTGTTTGTATCACTTCTTCATTTCTGAAAATTAACATTTCCTTTTTTTTCTCTTTTTTTTCTAATATATTTTTTTTACTTCATTTGTCTAAGTCTTTCTGCATATGTTTTTTGTCTTAAATATGGTAGGCACCTTAAACACCATCATTAGATAAAGTTAATTTTGAGTTTGCCTACTGTTACATCGCCTTTATTATTTTAGATCCACTTATCGCCTATTTTTTAGATGAATAAACTTAAAAGTACCAGGCTTCATAGGCACTCTTGCCTTTCCTCTTTCCTAGTTTTGAATCAATTTGTTAGCCCCTGGCCGTAATTCGCTGTTTTTCCTTTTTATATTTTTCTATTCTTTTTAACATTTTGGCCATTTGTATACTTATTTCTCTTAAATTTATTTTGACCCGGAATATTTCTCTATTAATGTTATCAAATTCTGTTTTGAAGTCTACGAACACAGCACATAATTTATTGATGACTTCCTCTAGTTTGCTTTCAATTAAAATATTTAGTACAATAAAATGATATCTTGTTTTCCTTTTGTTCTGATAGCAGCATAACTCTATTTTATTACTTTTTACTTCTCTACCGATTTTTCTACATTATTAGCGATTGTAATTTCTTAAATTTTGTATATTACATTTGAAAAGCCACTCCTCTGTAGTTTTTAAGTACTTCTTCTTTTTTCCTGCCTTGTGAATTTGATGGATTCATGCTATTACCCACGCTTCGATAATATGTGTGTTAGTCTATAAGCTATGAAGTTTGTTTGTTAAATCAATCGTCGAATCTATTTGTAGATTCTTGAAACAGTTATCTATAATTGTGTCTTCTTCTGTGCCTATTCTGTTTTTTATTTTCCCCAAGGCATTTTTTTTTCGATGATGGATATATTCTTGTAAAAAATTACCGTATTAAGAGCCACAGCGCAAATTCTTAGCATAAATAATGCCGAGAGAAGGTTTGAAACCTTCAAGAGTAGTATTTTGCGTGTAGGTATTTGAATGCGTCAGCAGAAAAGGTTGTCTTATCGCTAATTCCATAATTTTCTCAAGATCTATAATGATACATATGAAATCTACCTCCTTGAGATCCAAATAATACTTTTCTTTTCAATGCATAGGATTTTCTCACGGTTTCCATACGTATAATCATAAATTTTTGGTGTACGATTATGAATATCTTTGTTTTATTTATTATTTTTAATCGTTATATAATCAATTTCCATAAATGTTAGTTTTTCATATAAGTATTTGTATACCTATAAGAAAGTAATAGTGTTGTCAAAATTTATTACGAAAGCAAAAACATGTTTGGGGGGAGCTAGGGGGGAGTCTGGGGAGGAGCTGGGGAGAAGCAGGGGGAAGTGGGGGTAGCGTGGGGGGAGCTAGCTCAAATTATTTGAGGTCATATTTCACGGTAAAAAGAAACGAATTTTACCTTATTTTGGGGGAGAGCTAGGGGCGCTTAAGGGGAGCGAGGGGGAGCTAGTACTTTCCCTAAAACCATACAACTATATAATATAGGAAGATATATATAGTAAGATATGTGAGGAAATCTTTTATTTTTCACTTTTCGAGGGGCAAAAATCAGCCGAATATTTTTATGATCTCACACCCCCGAAATATTTTTTTTTTATATTCTTTAAACCTAAAATATTGAAAAAAACATCGTCAACATGCGATTCAGGTCTTGGCACACTGCTTTTTTAAGCTTCTTTTAATTTTTATACATCGAATTTCAAAATTTTGTTAAGAAATTTTACCGTGTATATATTATAACTTAGCTCTAGATGATTGTAGAGAGTCTCTTAACAATGCGAATTGAAGTTACTGGACACACACAACAAGATGCTATATATTCTTGTGAGTTAGTACCGCCGTTTTTTCCTACGCAGGTGACACAGACGGCGCTGTTTCAGATTGCTGCACCAAGCGAATATCAGAAAGAACTTGTCGAAGCAGAAACGAACTAACAGGAAAAAACTTGGGCTAACCGCCTACGTAAGGCCACAGCCAGGCGCTTAAAACTGCACAAGTTTCAGCCTGACAATGGTTAACTTAACCTAAGACTATACGTGTACTTATATGTTCATACCCATGTAATAACATCAGCTTCTTTTAAACTAGACGTTAAAAAGCTAAAATTAATCAACTTTTAAGCGTTTCGGTATTTTTGTGTGAGCATGAAAAGAGCCTTAAATAACTATGGAAAAATTATTTTTTTCCTTACTGTTATGCGCTGACTCCCATAGGGAACACATACATGTATCCTATCATGTTAAGGGCGGACTCCAATAAAGAACATGTACATTTATATTATTGAAGACAGATTCGCGTTACGCTGTTATGGATAGACTCCAATTGCCGCGAGCATAAGCTCAATGCACTTATAATTTGAGTAATTATTGACTTATTATAATTTATAATGACAATAGTTTTACGAAAATTAATTATGGAGCAAGTAATAATAATAAAAAGAATAACGATATTCGTAATCATATACCAAAAATTTATAATTATATGTATGCATGCTGTGGAAAAAATCTTATATATTGAAACTAAAAGTATAATTTAGATTTTTGGTGGATAGATTTTATGTGTATCGTTATAGAACTTGAGAAAATTCTATAATTAGCGCTAAGACAATCTTTTCTGCTGACGCATTCAAATAAGTATACGCAAAATACTGCTCTTCCAAGTTTCAAAGCTTTTAGCGGCTTTCTTTATGCTAAGAATAATCTTGCGCTATGGCGCTTAGTAGAGTAACGGACTAGCCTTACCAGTGATATCTACCGCTCATTCGCTGTGTGCAGTAATCTGAAACATCGTTATCTGCACATAAAAAAACCGCTGTGCTGTATGAAACGATTACATATCCTCTTATTGTCTGCTTATTTTTATAACATTTTTTTTGCAATTTTAATGCATCTTTGACACCTAGAATAATGACTTTCTGTGTCGATAATTTGTCATGAAGATACAAACAATTTTTTTCTTACACTGTAAAATAAATAGTTTAAACTTTAATTATTTGTTTTCTTTTCTGTTATTTTGTTCAAGTAGCTATGGATTTATATTTTTCTTTCTTTTAAAATTATCTTGAATTCGTGGATAAATTATTTATTAATAAACATTGTAGTCGGGCGAGTTAATTTAGAGATTTGGTTTAAGGTGCATGCGTTTCAATTTATTTGAATTAAATATTGAGCTGACGTGTACGGGTCTCATATCCAGTATCTATTTTATCAGCCATATTACTGTTGGTCACGTCTATAAGTTTCTGCCGCAGTAGAACAAAGTTGGTTATTTTTGGACGTAGTAGTAGAACATTGTATTATAACACGTATTTTCTGTTAGACACATATGAAGCTTACTTGCCCTAAAACTAATTTATTATATCCGTTGTCAAAAGCAGGTGCTAACCAGCAAACCTTGTCTTTTTACATTATGGTCGAAAGTATTAAGCACCATTACAGTAAGTATAATACACGGGAATATATTGCTAAGCATATTTTATATGAAAAGAACCTAGTATCAGATTGGGAGATCGTAGCCTATCACTGCTCAGATAAAGTTTGCTATACTACAGCGCAATCATGGTTTGCACACACCTGGTTTTTTTTTCATCATTTACATGAATCGGTTGCTCTGCCCGATTCCTGTAATAGGGTGTTATTATCCCATGTACGTTCTTTCGAGACTAAATATATTTCTCTGCTTTCACTCTTAAGGTGGTTTATGCGTGAAAATATTGTCGTCAGAATTAAATGAAATTTTGTTAAACTGTGTATTTGGTTACGATACACTTTAATTCAAAATTTCAGTGAAATCGACTGCGTAAAACTCGAGAAAAAGCTCTTTCTAAAATGCTGTCTTAACACATGCTGTTATGAAGAGCAGTACATTTTCTACGTTCTTTACAGGAAATAGACAATCTTGCCCGTCGGAAACGAATAAAATACTAACACAATGAAGCTCGTGCAATCCCGAAGAAATTGGTACATTGGAGAACGTGAATGACCGTCTAATTAAAAAGATATCAATAAAAATACAATCGAACATTTACACTCCCTATGTTAAAGGCATAAGATATTATTGTCTGCAGAAATTTTGAGGTTGAATGCAATTTTAAATAATCGTTTCCAGCAAATATTGTACGAAATATTATGATTAGAAATTAGATGGTAGGGCTTTACTTGATACAATGACTAATATTTATGACATTTTAATTAGTGCCGACAACTTTACAAAAAAATAAATTTACAGCTGTACATTTGACTCGGGAGTCATGCATGAACCACATTAATAAGTAAATAAATGATCTACTAATAGACAGTGTAAGTAAGCGGGCTATTTGGTTATTTGGCTATAGGTGTTTAAATTATGATTTATTTTTATTTCGTATTGAGCTTGAGCGTATGGGCCTCCCACTATCTGTTTTATTAGTCGAATCACTAACGGTTACGTTTCATTATTGTGCATCTGTCTATTTGCCAAACAAGACGTGCGGGCAAAATAGAAAATCCTGAGGGGCTGTAAAGGAGCGGCTTTAGCTGCAATCGGTTATTTTCGGCAATGTTCGACGATGTTGGAAGGCTTCGGTGATGGATTCGTCTGTAATCGGAATAATTCGGCTTTTTTAGGCAGAGTTTGTCGAGAGAGTCTCTTTTGGGTGTCTTCGGGTATCTTCGGCCATCTTCTGCTATGGTAAAAATGCGGGAGGGCAGTGGAGGGGCAAATATATAAGACTCAAAAAATTGTAAGTCCTTGCGGGGGAGCTGCAGGGAGGATGTGGGGGAGCTGTGGAAGGCTCTCAAAAAACTTGAAATATAATTTTTACGTGAAAACACGGAGAAGACAGTCGAATTTTTACAGGGGAGTTGCGTTGGAGCTGTAGGGGTGCAGGGGCCAAAAAGAATGTCGGTTTCACAGAACACGTAGAAACCGAACGAATACACCCATGGATTGTGGGAGGGGGTGTTGGGGGGTCAAACAATTATAATTCTAACAGCTATATATATATATATATATATATGTATGTACATACAAACGCTTACATCGTCAGCTATATATTAGCAGAAGGTGGAGAGAAAGGGAGAGAGCGAGACAGTACTTGACCAGCAGCAGCTGCGGATGCTTACAGACTTACAGAGCAGTGGTGCGCACGTATATCTATATATACTGTGAAGACACAGCCAGCTACGCTACGAGTATGTGCTAGGGCTCCAGTGTGACCATATGGCGTTTCGTTTTTGCGTTACCTTAATTCTTTTTGTTTGTCGACCTCCAGCGCCCAGACGTCTGATACGAAGTGTGGCTTCAAAAAGTCCTGAAATCGCATATTTAACATAGGCTTTAATAGAAAAGAAACTTTTATAGGTTTTATTAACAAATAATGTAGGATGTAGATTTTTTGAAAGCAAAAAAATTACATTCGTGTTAATAGCTAAACTCTGAAGGAAGCCAGTTGTATAAAAAAATACTAACCTTTCCTGGCACTTAAAAGAAATATCCACGAAAATATGAGTAAAAATTCAATAGATTTTGAATAACTTCTGCTGTGCAACAAGAAGTTTTGTAACATCTCTCTCAGCATACATACATGTGTATATTTATGAACATGTACATATATAGCTGTACACTCACATTTCCCCCGTTACCTCAGCTCCCCCCTCCGCAACTGCCAAATTTCCTTAATACCCATGTTAAGTACTTTCCAAAAAAAAACATGTCTGCCATTTTTTCGGACACCATATTGAAGTTTTAAGGACGACAAATATAATATTGTATTCTACCTACCATACTTTTCCATTTGTTACCCATCTCGAAGAAGTTGCAACGAAAAGGGTAGTCCACCGTGGTTTTCTAGCAGACGTTTTGGATTTGCAACAACGTTACATATATAAGTAAATTCAACTTTTCCTACTCTTCCATCTGATACTCATGTTGAGGGGGTTGTAAAGTAATAGTAGTTCCGCCATTGTGGTTTAGCCGCCGTATTGGATTCTGAATAATGTTTTGTAGCTTATTGTATTCTACTCGTCATGCCATTTGATTCGATAGCCATGACGAAAAGGGCTATTAAGGAAAAGGTATCTCACCATTTTCTGGTACTTGCCATATTGGATGTTTTATAATATTATATATATTATATTGCATTGTCATCAGGACCTAGTGTGCGTGCGAAGTTTCAGCCTTATTGGATGTCGGAAAAGAATGAAAAAATCGATTGTAAGATTACTACCAATAAAAAAAATAGGAAACCATGTTAAATAAAAGCTTGAAATCTGTAAAATTCTAGAGGTTATTTAAGCACTCTTATTCTATTAATGTACTAAAATTTTCCAGTCATTGCACCGTTTTTTGAATACGAATGTAAAGAGAATGATGAGAAATAAGATAATTAGCTCTTTTCTATCGGTCATCATATTGTTTTCTAATGACGTTATAGTTTATTGTTTTCAACTTGGTGTACTCTTTGATATTATACCCATACCTCCATCACCACCCGAAACCATCATTTTGTGTTAGTTGTAATATTATATTTGGAATGACTTCACATAGTGCATTAGGTATGCCGTACTTTCTTTTCTAGGGGCCTAATATAATTTCTAACAATATAAGTAAGATACACTTTTAGAAACTCTTGGAAGAAGCACTGTAGATAAAAATTATTAAAACTGCTTCGAATAGTAATTATGCTTAAAGCTATTTAAAAAATTTCTCCTGAAAAGAAAATCATGTTATAGCATATTCAAAATATAATATTTGAAAAAAGTCTGGTTGGGAAGGTTTCATAAAAATAATTATTGAAATTAACTCTTTTAAATAGCGATTCAAAAGAGAGGTGTTTAGTACTCAGAGTTTAAAGTTCTACTCCAACTCTGAATCGTTCTATGGAAGAGTTTTTTTACGTTTAGGTAAAAAACAGCAGCTCATTGTTTTAACGCTCTTCCCGGGGTTTTTTAAAATAATTTTTAATCAGAGTATTCTTTTGATGAACAAAATTAATGTGCGCACGGAAAAAGCGATTAATTTTGTTTCACTCCTAAATAACTCTGAACTCAGAATCATGTCTCTGCGACCTTAGGCTGTTTTTTAGAGTCCTTGGAACCTTTGACAGGCTTTATTTGATGGCCGTTTCTTGAAACGGAAAGCTTTCCGGTGGGGTTAGTTCCCGGAAGTTGACGTGAAGCTATAACACGCGTTCAGTTTCCATAGCTCTTTGTAAAAAGCCCCTAGTATTTCGGAGTTCCCCTCGTATTACTATCGCTTGAAGTTTCAGCCTCATATATCCATAGTACACATCGATTTGCTTCTGTTTCAGCCATGGAAATTTGATCCTCCTAACGATGGATTTTATCTTAAATAGCCTCTTACAGGCTCTCGTATCTATTGAGTCAGTAGTTGGGGGTTCAAAGCTAGGCAATATTTAAGTTCGTCGCCTGCTCTGAACCAAAGCCTTCCTTCCTTTATAAAGTCCTCATAACTCAGCAAGTGATCTCTCTTGTTGTGGAACCGAGTTGCTGCAACATCTGTAAGAAATTCTGACAGTTTAGGCAGTACTTCCTTCTGTGGGAGATTAGCAGAAACCCTGCATTCCTCTATCATCATGAGAAATTCCTGGAAGCTTTCATGGCTAGCATTGGAGAACTTAATTTGCCATATTCTCACAATTTGGCCGATATCGTATGGGCTTACATCTCTATTGTGCCACGCATACGAAGCATTGAACTCATCATGAGAGGGGACATTTTTTCCCCCTGTTCATACTGAGTCCGGACGAACAGTCGGACGGCCAGAATGCGTGATCTGGGGAAGAGCGGTATTACAAGGTAACTCTCTCTAGTTTCTATCGGTTGGTGAGGTAAGGAGAATACTTGATCTAGGTGTATTTCGTAACAGTGAATTCCTGTTTATTTTCAACGAGTAAATAAATTGACGACGATTCATGTATTTACCTGTTGGGGATAATTCTTTTATGTCATTTTTCTGGTCGTCGTATTGGTCTTGGAAGAAATTGTTCCATGTGTTAGGTTGACTTTAGAATCTCTCCTGTGCATTGGTCTCTGGTCTAGGTCTTCACGTAACATGCTTGTCCTGGAACGCTAGGCCTGCGCTACGACTAATGCCTTTCCTACATGCATGGATATCTTTCAAGTCTCGATCAATGTTCCGTAATTTTGCAGGTGCCGTCTCCATTTCTTTTTTGGAACGAAGTTCCTTATCTCGCATTACAGACTTTGGACAGATCGTCAGCTTAGCGTAATAAAGAGTCAAGTCAGGACGATGAGCAAGAAAGAGCCAAGTCAAAATTGAGAGCAAGAAAGAGCCAAGTCAGATTCCAGAGCAAGAAAGAGCCAAGTCAGATTTCAGGGCAAGAAAGAGCCTAGTCAAAATTATGAGCAAAAAGGGGCCAAGTCAGATGTACGTTATTTTCTTCCGATTTTCTGTTGGTGACACTAGCTGCATTTGGCCTCTTCTACAATAAAGAGTATAAACGCACTTGGACAACAAAATAACCCTGCGTATCAGAGGTAAATTTATTGATTAACGATATAGCAATAATTAAATTATTACTAAATTATTAAAGAATAAGCCGCCAACAGAAAGTCGGAAGAAAAAAAAGTACATCTGACTTGGCCCCTTCTTGCTCATAATTTTGACTAGGCTCTTTCTTGCCCTGAAATTAGACTTGGCTCTTTCTTGCTCTGAAATCTGACTTGGCTCTTTCTTGCACTCAATTTTGACTTGGCTCTTTCTTGTTTATCGGCCTGACTTGACTCTTTATTGCGCTAAGCCGACGAGATGCGGGCTGGACCGAAAAAAGTGTAACAAGATTGTTTCCCGACACTATAGGGACCTTCTGGGAGTCAATGCAAGAGAGAGACAAACCAACAGGCTGACGCATGTGCCTTCACCTCTGCCGATTGCCGTCTGCACTGGCATGATATATGGCACGGAGCGAATACCGTACGATGTAGTGTATACACATACGTGTGTGTATGTTTACGCATGTATAGGTTTACTATACTACTTCGTAAGTGCGTACTGCAAACTGCAGTCTGCTTGTCCGTCTGTCTCTCTCCCATGCATACGATGATGGTACGCCGCCGCAGCTGCACTAGCTCGATCTAAATATACATATATATATTTATAGCCTCTTTCTATACTGCTGTATGGTGGAAATCGGGATGTGGCTATAATAAGGGCTTAGCTGGGCCCCTGTTATAGCTAAGGTACGATTAGGCGAATAATGGGACCGTTCATTTTCATCGATCGGTCGCTCGCTCTCATGTTTTAAGTTTTTCTGTGCATAGTAATTGCTTAACGAGCAATCAACTATATAGATGTACTTATATGGGGGAGATTCAAATCTCGACATGGTTAGTAAGAAGGCGAGTACCTTACCCACTTGGCCAGAGCGGATTAGATCTATTCCAAATTTTACTTATATATTCATAGTGCATAATGAATGTTCATTTCAAACATTAAAAAAGTTTTTTTTTTTTAATTACGATTTCTACGGTTCAAACCATTTTTTTATTAGTTATGAACCGAATCATTCCATAATATTCAATGTTTAATTTATCTTTATGCATGTTGTACATGATATGTATGCATACATATTTTATTATAAATTTTTTTTAATTTACTCTATTAACTTGATATTGTATAATGTAAATTATAATGACTGTACAGCAAGTCTATCAAAAATCAAAATGAACTTCTTTCCGACCGGGGTCCATAGACCCCTCACGTTATTTTTTGTTCTCTTAACGTTGTGACTTGTTCGACGACCAATTTTATGACATTGTTTGACATAAACGTTTCGTCGTTTCTTGTAATCTTAGGCGTTTGTGATGAGCCTGAGACCGTATAGGTAGCCGTTTCTGTAATTTTGTTTTGCTCTATAGTACAGCTAATTATAATTGTTTTGTATAATGGCCTTATAATTAATAATGGTTGTAGTGGATGAGGTTCCAAACATTCTTTGTCGTCGTCATCTACCAAATCCAATTCTTCATTTTTTGAGCACAAATCCTCAATAAATTTGCTTCTATTTTGTAGGGGACGTGCATCATTCTTTTTGTATCTTCGAAATATCGTAATTCCAGCCAGTCGAAGACATCTTTTCCTTCGTTTCTGTCGGATATGTCGACGTGAAACGTTGTAATTACTATATTTATTTCTTCTTTAATGTCCCTATGATTGCTTTTTACACGCTCAAGAAGCAATTACACAATATATGCTGTTGGTGACTGTGTGGTCGCAAGCAGAGGACGAGCTAGGGTTTCGAAGCTGCCGTGCAGGAAGCTTTGTGCCCAGTCGTTAACCTGACGCAACTTTACACTGTTATATCAATTAGGTTAGAAAAAATTTAATCATATTTGACAGTTAATCAAGTCAATTTAATAAAATTCTAAAAAAAAAAAAATTATCGTAACCCATCAACTTCAAATGATTGCGTGTGTTTGTGTAGTACAGTTTTCTGTTGATACACTAGTATTTTGTATACCCGCCCTGCTTCCGAAGTCCACGTGGAATTAAAAATAAACATTTTTAGAAGCATTAATTTAACTTTTCCGGTTTCCGGTTTGTTTGTCTGTTTGACCGGGAAAAATCTTGCGATCGAGATTTCGACCACTTTCTGACATCTGATTGTCCTGCAATTTTCCACACTCCTATGGTTTGAATAACAATGCAATACAGTATATTTATCATCATGGTAGAACCAATATGGCTGCTGCTACAAACGGTGGACCACCTTTTTCTTCAGAACCCTTTTAACGTGGGTATTAAGTAAGGGATATGATCAGTACAATATAAAAAGTCTTATCACATTATTCTAAATTTATAATCGCAACCAAAACAAGATGGTAAACCACTTATTATTTTACAAACCTATCGATATGGTTATCGAATGAAAGGGTACTATAAGTAAAATACAGCAAGGTGTGTAACGTCATAAAAAATTAAATATGATGGCCCAAACAAAATGGCGGATTTTATTTTTACTTACAACAACTTCGACACAGGTATCAAATAGAATGGTATAACTAGTAGAATGATAAATTTAGAACAGAATGACGGAAAAATACTATCCAATAATGGGTGGATACTCAGGAAATACCTTGTGTTGAATAAAACTCTTTAACCGTTCATCACTCCTCTACTCCTACACACACTAACTATGAATACAGTAACAAGTTAGAAACGGAGCAATATATATATTTTTTATTACCAACAAAAATGGAGATACTACTCGTATATTGGATTTTTAGTAACGCTTGGATTATTTCATTCTACTTTTCATACCATTTCATTTGATACCCATGTCAAAGTGGTTGTAAGGAAAAGAAAAAAATCTCCTTAATTGTGTAGGCCATCATACTATATTTTTTATGACGTTGCACGGCTTGCTGTATTCTACTTATAATACCCTTTTTTTCATACCTATATTGACAGGTATGTAATAGTACATTACGCACCTAGGGCGGGAAAGTAAAGAATGTCCCAGATCGCATGTATATGTGGCAAACATGTGATCTGAGCCGTCTTTACTCCCGCCTGTGGTGTACATACGATTTGTCATGCCCCAGCTACCGGAAATAGAATATTTGGTACAGTAGACGTGGTTTAATTCGTTAAGCGGGAAACTTGAGTTATTTATTCCTATTTGCTGGTTTCTTAACAATGCCTCTTTCACTGGTGAATTGCATACTTCCCGCTTAACGAATTAAACCACGTCTGCTGTACGCGTGCTCCCCGGTATCCCCCGCGGGAGCGGAAAAAGCTCCTAAAAGGTATCTCTAAACATTAAAATATGAAGAAATGTTTTCTGCCGAGACTAGAACATACATGGCAAAATTTTACTTAGTTTGGAAAATATTCTATAGTGAGAAATTAAAATATAAATTTTTAAAGTTAACCACAAAATATATGGGCTCTTATGGGAGTCCAAACATGTTAAAGTATATAACATAAAACTTCTCAGCTCCACGAATCAAAATGTTCTCAAAATCAAAGATGTCGTATGTTTTAATATAAAAATCAATTGAACGAAGTTTTATTGAATTTATTTTACTACGTTTTGTAATACTGTCTCGAGAAACATAAAAAACACGGATAAAAATAATTATGGTGCGAATTATTTCATGGCACAATCTCATTTTGGTACTAACATTTAAACTCTTAATTCGAAAAAGAGCTCTTGAATTAAAAAGGGTAGCCAGTCCGGCTCTCGTTACTGGTACGATACCTTTTTGAATCTAGAATTTTTGTTTTAAGCGGGATTTTGAAAAAAATGAATTGTAAAGTTAAAACATTTGTTATAATATAGCTGTAAATTTTTAAGTCTTAATCATTACGTATTATGTTAATTCTGGCAGGTTGAACTTAACTTCATAACAAAAATATCAAAAATATGGTCTTAGCCAATATAATTACTTTAAAAGAGTTGGTGACTGAATCGATTTGCATTAGATTTTATTAAGATTCAGACTTGAAATTTATTTAGCGTTTGTTCATGATCTGTTAACTGTTTAAAACAAAGTCATGAGAAAATTGTGTGTCGGTAATGCATATGAAACTGATATATTATCCCTGATGCATTTGATAATGACATTGAAATTTTAGATTTATGGCAGGTGCTCTTTTTAAATATGCTAATTTTTAATATGCTGATTGCTTTACTTTTTGTTTATCTGTGTAGTGATAATGTTGTTCTTGATCTTTATAGATTTTATCAAAATTATAAGCTATTATTTGTGATGGATATTATATAAAAATCTTTGAACAACTGGAGGTCATCAACAGACTTAAAAAACTTTTAAGACTTTAACACCGATGTACCATATTCAGTGGTGGAATATGTACAATCAAAGCATAAGTATAAAACTTTATGTTCATTTAAGGAGCCAAACCCAAGAGATAACGTATGATCGTGGTCAAGTTACTGCATCGACGCAGATTTTAGACAGTTTATATTTTAATATTGAAAGATGGATTGTTTAAAACTGACTATTAGATTCAATTGGAGTAAATGATGACAGGGAAGAAAGGAAAATAGAAGGATCACAGAAATTAAATCAAATATACAAAGCCTTGTGTAAGACAAATAAAGATTGTTTTAAACAAAAAAAATTTGTGACTACGAACATATTCTGTTAAAAAAAGTATAATAAGTCTTAATCAGTGAATAAAGTTCTCTTGACGAACAAAAATTAAATTAAACGTTCAAAATATCCGTCAGGAATTGTCGGATTTTGTGAGCGGTTATCGTGTAAACTATAGCATGAGTTTGGTAATACAATATATATGCGTCTATAAATGTTCATGTGTATGCATACATTTATATATATATATATATATATATATATATATATATATATATGCACACATAAATACATATGTATGCATATATTTACATACACAGACACCATCACATACATTACTCTATACAAATATGCATAAAACCAGTATCACACATTCAAAAAGTCCACAAGATTCAGCAAATCACAAAATTCTGTAAAATATCCATTAAATAAAGATCAAACATGACTTACAAGTACATGATTCTCATTATCGCATAATAGGTTAATATTGTTAGTGAGTTAGTTTGCATTGCATTTTCCAATAACGGTTCATAAAGTCAAATATATTAAATTATTTAATTATTTACTACCCAAATAGCTACGCATGATTATGTGAAATTGATCGGTATGTGTGGATATATAGATATATGTATATATATATATATATATACATGTATATACATATATACACACACATATATACACATATATATAATCATTCACGTACATAAATATGTATACAAACAGCTACATTGTTGTTCTTTAAACATAGAGATGGGCAAGAGTTACTTATTTTTAACTCGTTAACTAACTTGAACAGCGAAAGTATATTGATTATTGAGCATCACAATAATCGCAATTGTTAGCACCCAATACAAACTAGCTCAAGTTTTTATTGTCTCATATTATAATGTACACCGCTCTGTAGCAATACAAATAGGTACGCAAATGCACGTATCTCTACATGTCACGGTCGTTGTGTTGATCAATAATTGTTTGATTTGATGGAAAAAGTATGGTATCAAATATTTATTTAGAAGAAAGTAAGAAAGAGGTGATCGCGTGTTGATTCACGAATTTGCGTACATAATGTTGCTTGATTTAATACTCAGATGCAGTAAATGGACACTGTATCGTAGAATAGATGTTGGCCCACATCAAATTGTCCATACAGAGACTGAACGCTCTCACCAGCAAGAATCGACCATCGTATGAGCATAAACGCATAACTGTTCATGTACGTTGATATAAACATGTGTACACATGTACATTAATTATACGAATCACATAGATATCTACGATAAACATCATTGAAAATTGCAACTGCTTTACAATATTATAAATATAATTTATTGAAGTTTTACTCGAAAAGAGATAAGAAAAAAAAATCAACAATAACTAAAAATAAGTAGCGATTTTCGATTTTTGCATCAAAAGGCAGTGCTCAGTACGTGTGTATATTATATAAAATTAAGTGTGATGCCACGGTGCAAACAATAATCGAATTTAACAAACTTTGAACTCTTAGAATGATTATAATAATAACAGGAAAGATAACAATGATAATTGGATTTAAAAAAAGATTCACTAGTACATAAAAGTAATCATGGTAATAAAAAAACAACCAGTCTATTAAACTGATGATGAAAATGTAAGAGAGTAACAAACAAAGTATCATTTTTATATTCCTGACTTCAAACACTGTCCCATAAATATTCGACCTAGTTTACTCCCCAGTCATACATATTTAGCCAGCACTTTTCACTAGGTATAATATGTGTTGATATGTGAACAGTAAGGTATTTGTACAACAATGATATTAAACTATAGCAAACGAAAATTTTAATTTAACTTATTAACTAAGCTGAAGGTTTCACATCAATACATTTGCTAAAATACAGGAACTCATCGAAATGCTCAGGTAAAATACTTTCTCATCTTTACAGTGACGTAATCATAAGCTAACTTTTAATTTCTCAATTTATGACTTTACTCAAACAAACTAATGACTACTCTAACTTATTTAAAAAATAAGTAGAAAAAAAAGAATAAAAAATTCCTTTAATCCAATGTTATCGTTCATCTATAGTCACTGCAAAGACAACCTCACACATTTCGCAGTTTTAAGCAACTTATAATATGCTATTGTATAATTAAGCCTACTATTAACAACATACAAGTTTAATACATATTCATGCGCGTGCAACACAGTGCTCAAGAAATTTCCAAAATACCTAATTTGGAGTTAACAGACCGCACGTACCCTTTGTTGTAAAGAATTCCCGTGTTTGTATGAATAAACTTTTCCTTACTTTAGTAATCAATTATATTGGTAAGAAAAACAATTGATAAATAATACTAAATCAATAACGGCACAGTTTTTGATTACGATTTTGGACGGTGTGCGTCAACGGCTTTGTTAATGCCAAAGTATGTTACTGTATTATTACTTGTTCATGCATAAACAAACTGAGAACTTGAACGTACACATATGATGATATCTCAATAATAAGTTTACGTGAAAAAACGGTACTTAGAAATTTCTCTTGTCCATATTTTAGAAAAAAGAAAATACTCTACGATAAAAATGATGAAAATATATATGTAAGCTCTCTTAATCATCAACTTTTAGGAAATCTTAAAAATAATTTGGTCATGCGATTATGTTACAAAGCTTGTAATAAAAGAGAGTATTAAGAGGCTTCAGCAGTGTATCAGAAGTTTTTTAAACACAAAGAAATTTCAGTAAGATGATTATAATGTCCACATACATTATAGACTAAGAACTGATCGCAAAATTTTCAGAGTATAACCGTTATGGTTGCGACTTTTTAGATAGGTGTATTTTGATGCGAGAATGAGAGGATTCCAAAAATATCATCATGTCTAGCCCAACTCTTCTGAGTTCATGCAATTAATCTACATCAATAATTATTTTACCGACTTACACCGCGAAACTGTAAAAAACAGTAGGTGCAGTTGATAAAGTAGGATTTTCCGATCAAGTTCCACGAGACTAAGAAGCATTTTATATGAATATTTGTCCGCAGTCTCTAAATTTAAAAATTGTTAACCAGACTTGGCCTGGTCTGGCCAGCCAGCGCCCGTGGCTTGCACCGGAAAAGTGCATGCTCAGCGACCTGGGCAGCCGGCGGCGCATCGCATCAGTTACTATATAAGAGTTCTAATAATGCAGCCGCTCTTAGGCGGCGGTTGTGGCTAAGCGGTCAGCGTAAATTTTTGCGAATGCTTGATTGTCTGGTTCGAGCCTTGTCGACCTCGCCTTTATGGCATGACCAATCATAGTTAATTCGACATTTAATTCATTTATTACGGATTTACTTGCACTCCATCTATCGGCTAATCCGCTACTCCTGATTATTCGCTCCCCCATTACCGTTAACCTACATGCGTCACAATACTTACTATACCACGCAGCGGCTAATAAGTGTGTATACATTGTATGTCACTTTAAACCACTAAATTTCCCTACTCTGAATAAATATCAGTTGAACATTTTCTCATTTCATACAAATGTTATTTAAGAATGAAAAACATCGTCCCTGAGTGAGGCTTGAACGCTCAACCTCCTGCTCAACAATCATATATATATATATATATATCTTATTTATTAAACATACATACCCTCTAAGGGGTTGGTAAGGGTTCGGGTTTATAGACTTTATACCGTCTCCCCTGTACAAATCGATACAAGATACAAAACGCAAACTAAAGTATATCACTTCTAGATAGTTTTATTCAACAATAAGTGTCCTTTTCTGTTTTTTTCTTTTTTGAAACTTCATAACTTTATACTTTGTACACTTTTTAACGCACTTAATCTAGCCTTTTATGGGTAAAAAAAAAACAAAAAGAAATGCCATGAACTATGAGACCTAAAGAAGCTAACCTATAACTTAACTAAGCTTCCCTAATTATTTAAGCCTAGGGTAAAATGCACTACACATAAAAAGACAATACCCGAAAAGTTTTCAAAGAAAATAAAAAACAAAAATAAGACTGGCTCTCATCTCACTCACTGTCTTGTTTCTATAATACAGGCACTTCACCTATCCTCTCTTTGGGTTAATCTTTGGATACTTAAACTTCAATCTTCTTTCTCCGAGTATCTTTCTCTCTCACTGGCTAGTTCTATTCAATACCCCCTGGTTTCACTTTCCGCCGTCCTTGTCCCCTATCTCCTCTCCGTCCTTCTCAGCGCTTGACTCGTACTTGTACCACTTTATATTATTCACTTCCTCTTCTTTTTTCCAAGCGTCCACACTTCTGCACCAGTTTTTCATCTTCTCCATCGTGGTTGGAAGGGTCTCACTGTCTCACCCTGTACCCTGAGCTCCCTGACCAGGTCCTTCTGTCCACTTTCCAGCCCTTTCGTTTTCTTCTTGTTTGCCGTGCACTGCAGGACAGCGCCTATGAATGACTCCTTCATATAAAAGATCTCCTTCTGCTCCTCTGTCATCCCATCCCACAATTCCTTAAGCCACCTGTCCCTTGCTTTTTCGTTCCCTATTTCACTTTCACTTCGTCTGTCGAATCTCGCTTGTCAGCTGTGCAGCCCTTTGACTTTTTGCCCTTTCTCATAGCCTCGTGTCTTGCTCTAATGCACTTAAATACTTTTCTGTCGTTCTTGTAGCTTCCCCGCTTGTTTTTCGCTGCTCTACTTTAGCTGTTTTTAAGCAGGATGACTTGCGTGCCTTGTCCGGCCTCGATCTCTCTACTAGGCTCTTTACGAAATAGCTACCTATAGCTTACATACTGCGTCTAACTCCTATAGCTCTACCGTGATAGGTTCGTTCCTTCTCCTCTATTTTTCAGTGCTGCGCCTCGTACTCTACGGTTCTCTGGTGTTTTCCTCTTCTCCTGCCAGCCCACGTCCCGCGTCTCCCCGCGCTTCTACCTGTCTCTTGTCAGGTGGCGTTGATGGTAACTTGTCAGCTGCTATCTGTGGATCTTATCACGTCTTTGCCTTTCTGGCTTACGTCATTCTCTTAAGCGCTGCTAGTTCTCTCCCGTCTTTATTCAGGATTTCTTTTATGCCTCGATCTGTTTTCGTGTGCAAGCAGTATGTTAACATATGCGTTAACGTCTTAACTTCTCCTCTACAGTCTGCATAACTTCTCTTCCTTTTCTTTCCAATAATTTCTGTCCTTTACCTCGTTCCCATACCTGAACCTTGCTGTCAACTTCCTGTCCCATGGTTGTTTGACCGTTTATATGTATTTTGACCATGTATCTTCTTCCACCATTATTTCCTTATATCTCGTGGTACATCTTAAGTTGACAATCTTTGTGCGTCTCTCAACTCTCTCCCGGTTTTTCATTATGTGTATTACGTGTCTTTGGAACTCGCCTTCCTCTCTTAGTTCTGTTATACTACCTCCGTTCAGTCCCACATTTTGTACCACCTTTAACCAGCATTTCACCTAATACCCTGCTTGCGAGTGTAATCTTTCTCTGTCTCTCTCCTTAATGCACTCAGGCACCAACAACTTGCTCGATTTGCGGATTTTCTCTACATAGTTGATGGCTTTTTCGATAGCTCTTAGATTACAACTTCTCAGCTTTGCTTCTTCCTGTGCTATATAGTTCAAGGTATTAACGTCTAATCCAAGAATCCATTTGATGTACTTTCTTTTTGTATTTTCTAAACTTTCCTTACTTTTGAAGCCCCACATCTCTATTCCGTACAGTTCTATGCTTTCAACCAGTGCCATATACATCTTGCTTCTCCTACCTAAGTCGTCTCCGAATATCCTTTCTCCTATACTCCAAGTTCCTTTCATTGCTACACTTACCTTCTCCTTTCCCTTGTGTGGTTATCAGCTTTTTAATTTTTCTGCACAATGTAACAGTGTTTCTAAATACCCAAGCATTCTCGCGCATGCGCAAACAGACACTTTAGCTTTCTCTCTCTGACAAGCTGGAGTGGGAGAGCCTTCCCGCCCGTACTTTAGATCAAGTCCTGCCCACTTCTAACAGCTCAATTACGACAACTGATCATACACAACGGTGATGCACGATAGCCGAGTAGGCTAATCGTTTTGCTCCTGATTGTGCATCGGGTGTTAGATTCCCGGCCAAGTCTTTATTTTTTTTTATTTGTTTTTTTTTAATATATCTTTACTAAAAATATTTTATGGGATTTTATGAGTGCAAAATTTTTTTTTAAGATTTATTAGGTCTGAAAAAATGAAAACTCTAAGATATCAATTATGAGTTATTTAGACCAACTAATTTTGTGTTTAATAATGTTTACTTAAATGTAATTAATTGCTGTGTTTTGCATAATAATTTTTGAGCTGTTGTACAATGATTTTTATCGTTTCCATATACAATATAATGATTCATGTAACAACTCAACGATACGAAAAAGTTTATATTAACTGTATGCAGAAAAATTCCACTCTTTTCGAGCTTCTGCTCTCAGAGCACTCCTAGAGTATTTATCTCTCTTTTTAGACCGCAGTAAAAAAAGGGACTAAGTATTCTCGGAACAGTCGCTGAAAAATTCCATATCATGATACTGTTTCCACACCACCTTGCG